>CABHPQ010149020.1:0-55695 GCA_902168405.1 Peromyscus aztecus | reverse complement strand
TGTGTGCGTGTGTGTGTGTGTGTGTGTGTGTGTGTGTGTGTGTGTGTGTGTATGTTACAATCTAGATTCCAATCCCTGGCCAAAGCTAAGTGCTCAGTGGTAAGCAAGAACAGAGTAGAAATTGTAATCTTTACTGTCATTTAAAATTGATCTGTTTTCACCATGTCACATTCTGTGTTGTACCTACATAAAGTTTCCTTGAATGTTAACAAAAGAAATCTTTTGGTGATGACCCACATAAGAGTGCATGCCCCATGGACCTTCAAGTAAGGGAAAAGGGCAGAACCTTATAGGAAAATAAGAAGATCTTTGTCTTTGGTCTTGGCATTTGAATTATCTGAATACAAAACTTTTAAGTGGATTACTGGCTCATACTTTTTTTACATTTCTTTTTTTTTTTTTGGTTTTTCGAGACAGGGTTTCTCTGTGTAGCTTTGCGCCTTTCCTGGAACTCGCTTTGGATTTTTTTTACATTTCTGTTGGGCTGGAACACAAAATAATGTTACCAGGGAAAATGCTAATTGATATGTACAAATTGTATTATGAAGTAAATGAAGCCATAATGCAGCCACTCACAGCAGGAAAAGCCGGGCTCCCGCAGGCAAGCCTTCCTTTATTCCTCCTATAGAGGGTGCTGTACCCTTGACCAGGTCAGAGTTTCTGAAACAACAATACTATGACTGAAACTCTAAGTTGTCCCCAATTTCTCCAAAAGCAAGAACTGATTTCTTCGTGCCATTAAGAATCCAGACAATTAAGGAAGTTTGACACTGATAAATCAGGATCTTTGCAGCTGATCTTTAGTGAAGGATGAGGGTTAGGTTATCCATTAAGAGAAGGAATGATTTAACTCTCAAATACCTGCATTGTCCAGTTTCCCATAAGGCTTGAGAATGATTTAAGGAGTTGTGCATTAATGGATTCATAATATTTTTAAAGATTATCATGATACCCAGCAGCACAGTATTCACAATGTTAAAAAAAAAAACAAACAAACAAAAAAAAAAACTGTGAAGTTCTCTAAAGAAGGGCATAACTGAGTCAGGGCTTACTTCCTTGATAAAAGGGAGAAGACTCATCAGTGCCAGAGTTTATATTCCTCGAAGCCAAGTAAAAGCATGATGATCTGCAGGAGAGATGGAGGTGGAGAATCCCAGAACAGTCAAGGTAGTGAGACTGGCTGGGTGTAGCTAGAGACCCAAACCTCAATACATAAGGCAGAAAGGAATCAAGCAGGACATTTCACATCAACCTTGGACGTCTGTGTGAACTGAAACACACACAGACCCCCCCATATGTGTGAGCACACATATATACATGCACACATACCACACTGACATACATATGACATACATATACAAAATCAGATTAGCAAGAAAACTTCAGTGCCTGCATATTCACATAGTTTCTTTTTACTTTTACCTCTTCTCTCTTGCCTTATCTGTTTTTCTCAATCTTGTCCTCAAAACATACACACAAGTGTGCGCGTGTGCGTGTGCGTGTGCGTGTGTGTGTGTGTGTGTGTGTGTGTGTAAATGTCCGTGCATGTAGCATATCCCCACTTACATATAGAGGTTAAAGGTGACATTAACTGCTTCCAATTTGGAGGCTGTGATTTTCTAGTGATGACATCTTATATTCATCTTAGTCTCATCAAGACTCGATTCCCCCTTCTTGGTACTGAGAGATTGAGGAAGAAGTACCTAGCACTAAGAATTTACTCTTGGTCTCAACAATTAAGCACAGGGACAAATAGCCAAATGAATGGAAACACATGAACTATGAACCAAATGCTGAGGGGCCCCCAACTGGATCAGGCCCTCTGAATGGGTGAGACAGTTGATTGGCTTGAACTGTTTGGGAGGCATCCAGGCAGTGGGACCTGGTCCTGTGCTCACTGCATGAGTTGGCTGTTTGAAACCTGGGGCTTATGCAGGGTCGCTGGGCTCAGCCTGGGAGGAGGGGACTGGCCCTGCCTGGACTGAGTCTACCAGGTTGATCTCAGTCCTCGGGGGAGGCTTTGCCCTGGAGGAGGTGGGTATTGGGGGTGGGCTGGGGGGAAGGGGAGGGGGGCGGGAGGGGGGAGAACAAGGGAATCCGTGACTGATATGTAGAACTGAATGGTATTGCAAAATAAAATAATAATAAAAAAAAATTTACTCTTGCTGTTATCAGAATCAGCCTCTGGAGGTCCACTGGAAAATATTTTGTGCTGACTTGATATCTTGAATCTAAGAGGTTTGTCTTTCTTTTTTCTCCTTAAAATGAGTGTTGTGATCAATCTCTGGCTTAGCCAAGGCGCAAGATTCTGCATAGGTTCTCCAATCAATGGTTTCTTTTCATTTCACTGAGATTTACTGCAAGCCAACTTTGCTGAAATCTGCTTGATGTTTTAGGTAAGTCATGTATGGGCCTGTGCTAGATTTACACTTATGTTGAAAGTGGTTCCCTTACTCTCTGACCTAGCTTACTGTAAAACTAATGCGATGACTAGGGAAGTAAGTATTTTAGAAGTCCCTCAGGACTTTCATAGTGTCATTAATTCAGCTTGTTTATTAATATTCCTATCTCTGTGTGTTCTCAGTTCTTGGTGACTAGGCCTAGGACAGCATCAATGAACTGCAAAGCTCGGGGAAATGAAAGCAAGTCTGTGCTGCTGCTGGGACATCCTCTCATGCACTAATCAAATAAGGCCTCTGAGTAAATGCTATTACCTTGAAAATATTATATTGGAATATAGATTTTGAAAAATGAGGCTGCTATAAGAATATGAGCAGTAAAATGAACTTTAGGTAATACAGGAAAATTAGAGGAGAGATCAAACATCCCAGGGACTGGGGAGCCTACATTGGTAACTGTCAAGAGACAGTGCTATCCATCTTAGTATATTATGCAGAAGTGTAAATATTGAAACATTCTTGAAGGCAGGGACTCAGAGAATTACAACCAAGGGCTCTCACTTGCATGTATACTATGCTGATCAGATAAAGGAAGCAGTGTTTAAGGATAAACTCAAGGGCAATTTTCTCTGCTTAAGTTTTTTTGTATTGATCAAATTTCCTTGTAACATGACAATACTAGAAAATAATACGTTTTGCATATGTACAGTCTAGTGGGAAAGTTTGAGACCAGGTACATGCTTGATCTGAGCTTATGGACTTTCTATCTTTCAGAAGTTAAGCTATATGAAACTTCTGCCCATCACTGAGAGTTTTATTTGGGGTTCACTCCTGCAGAGAGGACAAGGTGGTCCAGAGACAGATGGCTAAAGCTTCAGTAAATTCTCACTGACTGATAATTGTAGCTCCCTTTCCTGCAGCCTTAAACTCTAGAATATAGTTAGAATGACATATCAACAACAATTCCTAGATTGGAATGAAGACCGATGAGACATATTGCTCAGAAAAGGAGTGTCAACACCAATGAGAAAAACCTGGTGATGAGGTTCATGTTCCTTAGAAACAAGACAGCTCATTTAACCATTTCTATGTGGTCCTCTGCACTTTGTTGTGGTGATATAGTGTGTACCCTTATAAAAACTGCCTGAAGATCAGAAAACAGAACATGCCACTAATATAGATACAGTAGGATGAAAGGGTAGATTAATGAAACTACTTTTAAAGAGCAACTTGTTTAAAATGTTTTACATTGCTATGGATTTTAGTTTATTGATACAAGTTTAAATTTAATTTTGTTATACTGTATATATATATATATATATAATACATATATATATTTCTATTCTCATTTGAGGTATTATGTTTAATATAACTCATTTAGATTGTAATGGATAATTAAGAAATACAGATTAATAATTAGTCATCTATGATAATCATACTTGTAGCCATGTTAGTAAAGTTTTCTAGGTATACATAGATATATTTCAGATAGATATGTAATCTTCAAACACTTCAAAGACCTACAGAAAATGGCATTTAAAATGTTTTAAAAACTTAGACTTTCTGGACAGTGAGACATGTCTGCTCTTGGCAGCACCTATTTACTTCAGAGAGAAGGATGGACATCAAAGACACTCCATATAGAGTTTATCTTCTTCTTGACAAAAAAAAAGCCATTTGGGCAAGAAACTGTTTTTGCCTGGACTGCTTGAAAAATGTATTGACTGGACATGCAGGACCCATAGAAAGGTGACCACTGAACTTTGCTTGACAAAATGGTCCTTCAGGTTCCTGCTTCACAGAGGAAACTGCCAGACATTCTACAGGACACAGAGAAAAGTGACTGAGAGACTTTAGGCCTGTGGGCTGAAGACAGAGGCCGCAACTTTACAAAAGAACTTTGTATGACTGTCCAGGCTGCCAACTGTCTCTGTCTACTCTCACAAGACTCTTGAAAGTTGCTTGTGTCCTTCTCCTATTTCTTAGGTAATATTATATCCTTCTGAGGTCTTTGATGTAGTTGAAGACTAGATAGTTATAATTTTCCTTAGTTATGATAAAAGATAAGTTAGATATGAAACCTTAGACTCACAAATATAAGATAGATAGGATATCTTCTTTAATTTTGCAAATACAAATAGACTAGATATTATAAATAGACTAGATATTGTAACTGTAATTCTTGCTTGATAATTGTTTTGTTATATGTAATTTTAATATGTGAAAGTTAAAACCTTCCTTTTTGAAAAAAAAAGAAAAGGGGAAGTGCCATGGATATTGCTCTGTATAAATAAAATGCTGATTGGCCAGTAGAAAGGCAGGAAGTATAGGTGGGACAAGCAAAGAAGAGAATTCTGGGAACAGGAAGGCTGAGTCAGGAGATGTTGCCAGTCACCGCCATGAGTACTAACATGTAAGATAGTGGAAAGCCACGAGCCATGTGGCAAGGTATAGATTTATAGAAGTGGGTTAATTTAAGATATAAGAACTAGATAGTTAAAAGCCTGAGCCATTAGGCCAAACAGTTTAAATAATATAAGAATCTGTGTGTTTATTTTATAAATGGGCTGCAGGACTGCTGGGGCTTGGCTGTGGAGAGAAGCTCTCCAGCTACAAGACACTAGATTAAACATAAAGGCCAGGCAGTGGTGGCATACACCTTTAATCCCAGCACACAGGAGGCAGAGATCCATCGGGATCTCTGTGAGTTCAAAGCCACCCTCGACTACATGGGATTGACTCAGTCTAGGAGAGAAACAGAGCCAGGCAGTGGTGGCACACACCTTTAATCCCAGTAATTAGAAGTCAGATGCCTTTAATCCCAGCATTAGGAAAGTTGAGACAGGAAGTGATATGGTGAATGGAGAAAGGTATATAATGTGTGAGGAGATAGTAATTAAAGCCTTTTCAGCTGAGGAAGCTCATTCAGCTAGAGGCCTATTGGCTGAGGCTCTTTCAGGCTGAGGAGTTGGTGAGATAAGAGGTGATGGCTGTGGCTTGCTCTGCTTCTCTGATCTTTCAGCATTCATCCCAACATCAGGCTATGAGATTTTTATTAATAAGACCTTTTAACATTCGTGTTACATTTTGTTACTGTTAAGATTGAACTGAAGTAATTTGCATTTGTCATTAACATAAGAAAACAAAATCTTGGCACAAACCAAGCTATTGTGACAAAGAAATTGTAGAATACAAATGAAGATGCTCATTAAATCTCATGGTAATATTGTTGGAGACTATCCTATAGGTATATAAGAGAAGAAAAATGCTTGTGTCTGAGTGTATGTATTTCTTGGACTTCTAAAGATGTCTACAACCTTTTTATATTAACAGCACCAAAGTGGCACCGTTGTTTTCTTCTTCCTTTGCACTGGGAAATTTAAACCATCTTCAAATAGTTTGGTTAAAAGAGAGGTGATCAAGTTAATCATTAAACTGGGCATCTCTAATCTCCAAAGTATTTTTAAACTAATACCTTGACTCACATCTGTGGGAGGGAAGAACATTTAATAACTTGACAAATTAAAGATCAAAGACACCAGTCTGCTGAAATGTGGGATTGCTTTCACGTCTATTGTGGACTCGTTTAAAAGAAATTCAAATTAACTATGGAAAAATTGCCTAAGCAAATTCCTGAAGTAAAACAGTACGTGCATGAAGTGAAAATGGGACAATATTTGACATGACGTAGTGGCACTAGTGACTTTATTACAGAAGACTCTCTTCCTGGGGAAACAAAAAAAAAAAAACAAAAAAAAACAAAAAACAAAAAAAAAAACCCAACAAAACAACAAAAACAAACAAACGAAATACTACAAAACTTTGGGTTTGAGTTACAGAAGTTTGATTGCCAAATGGGCTCTTTATTTCTTTGCTCAAATATGAGGAAGATCTATGTCACTTTTACAGTGTTCTGTGCATTTAAGAAACATTCTGTTTGTTGCCCGCTGTGTAAGCAGGTACCGGCTCAATTACAGTTCTGCTTTTTTCCACTTCGTTCTTTATTTCTGTTTTAACCCATTTTTCATTCAGTAGGGAGTGGTTCAGTTTCCATGAGTTTGTAAGCTTTCTGCTGTTGATATCCAGCTTTAATTTGTGGTAGTCTGATAGGATGCAGGGAGTTGCTTCAGTTTTCTTGTTTCTATTGAGACATGCTTTATGTCCCAGTATGTGGTCCATTTTGGAGAAAGTTCCCTGAGGTGCAGGGAATAAGGTGTATTCTTTTGTGTTTGGGTGAAATTTCTGTAAATATCTGTTAGGTCCCTTTGGTATATAATGTTTGTTAGCTCCAGTATTTCTCTGTTTTGTTTTGTCTGGATGACCTGTCTATTGGAGAGAGTGGGATATTGAAGACTCCCACTCTCAGTATGTGAGGGTCAATATGTATTTAAATTGTAGTAGTGTTTCTTTTATACATGTGTGTGTCCTTGTGTTTGGGGAATAGATGTTAAGAAGTGAAATGTTCTGTTGGTAGATTTTTCCTTTGATGAGTATGTAGTGTGCTTCCCTCTCTCCTCTGAATAGTTTTTATTTGAAGTCTGTTTTGTTAGATGCTAAAAGAGCTACTCAAGCTTGTCTTAGGTACATTTGTAAATGATAACCAATATTTAAAAAAAAATTCAGAGAGGTTATACATAGAGGAAGGGACTAGGGGGAACACGGAGATCTCCCTGGGAGGGGGAAATAGAATAGATTTTTATTGGTGGACTGAGGCCAAGGTAGGAGAGGATGGGAACAAAAGGATCACATGGTAAAGAGAGAGTTGGGGTTGAGGGAGAGAATGAAAAAAGACAGCTAGAACTGAAGGACATTTGAGGGGCTTTAAGGAAACATAGTGCAGTGGAAACTTCCTGTAAGATATTAAGGCAATTTTAATTATGTCTCCAAATAATGAGGAAGATGAAACCCAAAATGGCCATCTCTCATCACCAAAGGAATCTTCCAGTACCGGGATTGGGTTTCTTCCAATTAAGTTGTTGGCAGAAAAGGTTCCATTAAAAACCGGCAAACAACCTATAGTTTTGCCAAGACAATAGGTTGTTCTCCACAAACTGACAGTAAGACCCAGTTGCTGAGACAACACCCACAAAATTCATAAAACATGGAAAGGTTGATCTAGTACCTATGTTTGAGTGTCTTTGATATGGGAAAGTACTCTGTAAGCTACCAAAAGAGAAATGTGACACCAACCAAACCACAAAATCTTTAATTTACAATCTGTCTTGTCTGCAATATATGCTAGGGCAATGGTGGCACATAGCTTGTGGGAGTAATCAACCAATGTCTGATTTGACTAAAGGCCCATGACTCTGCTAGGACGACTAAGAACCAGAGACAAGATAGCCCAGAGACCTAGAGTAAAACCAAATACTACTGGTCTAAAGTAAAAAGTAACAATAAAAAAAAACCTAATGATAGTCTACTGTACTCATAGATTTGTGCCCTATTCAGCCATCATCAGAGAAACTTCCTCCTGTAGCTGATGGGAATAAATATAAAGACCTGCAGTCAGACATTGTGTAGAGAAGTAGAGAGACCTTGGGATACACAGCTTTAACTAGATGTATCCCTCAAACTCCTCATGTCAGAGCTCAGGGAACTCTGCAGAAGAAGAGGCAGAAAATGTGTAAGAGCCGGAGAGTATGGAGGATACTAGGAGAACAAGGCCTTTTAAAACAACTGAGCAAAGTCCACATGAACTCAAAGAAACAGGGTCTTCATGGGTCTGCACCGGGTCATCTTCATCTATATTATAACTTACAGTTTAGTGCTTTTATGGGACTCTTGAATGCATGGACAAGGAGGGATTTTCTTGAGTTCTTGAGGTTCTTTTTCTTTTCTTTTTTCTTTTTCTTTTTCTTTTTTTGCTTTGTCTTGTCCAACTTAGCTATGTTGTTTTGTTTTATCTTGTTATGTTTTATCTTGTTATGTTTTGTTGTTATCTCTTAGAATCCTGTTCTTTTCTAATGAGAGACAAAAAAGGGGCAGACCTAGATTAACAAAGAGGTGGGGAGGAACTTGGAGGAGTAGAGGGAGAGAACATTGTAATTAGATTATATTGTTTGAGAAAAGAATCTATTTATAATAAAAGAAAAAGAGAGAGAGAGAGAGATCCTGAATTCAGTTGATTAGATCCTGAAAAGCAAACAGAAAACAACTGAGGAGAAACTAAAATTCTCAAAATTTCCAGTTCAATTAATTGTACTTCATGACTGCAGTTTATTTGATACTAATAATTGTGTTCTGGTTACATGAAATGTTAATATTAAAGGAAGTTGGGTAAAGTGTGCAGGAAATTAATGGAACATTTGCACATTTTCTGTAACTATAAAGTGATATCAAAGTTAGAAAACGTATATTATTAAGCAATTGATCTTCATAAAATATTGTGAGAAATATTTTCCTTTTTGTTTTTTATTTCAACCATGTTAATTGACTAGGTCATGTGTAACCAAGGAAAGTAAAAATTGTTAGGAGCAACAGACTCTAAATTGGAAATTGAAGACAGCTGTACTTCAGAAAACAGTGTGCATGACTTGCTAACTGACCTACTAACTGACCTGCTAACTGAGTCTGGCTAAATAACACTCTCTTATGTGTAACTTGTACGTTGGGTAAATAACACTCTCTTGTCTGAGCAACATTTCAGATACAGACAATTTGCTGTACAGCAGCTCTTGAAATAGATATGTATTTGGCTGGATTTTTTTTATATCAATTATCTTTTCTAGAGTCCTTGACTATCCCTCTGAAAGGGATAGTTAGATTCTGGAATATTCCCTTCTTGCAAGCCAAAGCAATTCTTTGGTTCTAGAAACATTCATCAAACTGCTTTCCCTGAAGTGAAGAACAATTCAGAGATCACTAAATGGGAACAAGTGACAGCTCTTCCTGTTTTGTTTTCTATTGAAGTCTTTACTCACTCCATTCAGCAGGAAGAATATTTTCTGAATAACTTGATTATTAGAAGATGTTAACACTCTTTATATATTAATGACATTTTTCTGATAATTATTTTTCAGTGGTCTCCTCTATGTTAGGTATTATTCTAGCTGCTGCCTGGCACACAGAGCAGCAAACAACAAGAAACCCTGTATCTAACAAGGAGGAAGGTAAGGAATGGCGTCCTTTGACCTTCATATGCATGCCATGACACATATGCACAGTTACATACACACTGATGAACATTTGTATACAGAAATATAAATGCAATCATGCATTCTAGATAATAAAAAGAGAAGAAATAAAAGAAGCCATGACTGTCCTGCTGGCATTTCCCATCATCTCAATCTATACTGATATCTTTTTAATAATATCTATTCTATCTCTTCTTCCTCTTTTCTCATCAATATCATGATGAGAGCATAGTTGTGCATTACAACACAAGTCATCAATGGCTTTCATAGCCTTTTTGTGTTCATCTACAAAGTTTGTCTTTATGAACTAATAAAAATGAATGAGAGTAGATTCATGAAAGATGAGAAAGAAGAATGAAAAAAATTATTGATTATGTCAGTAAGAAGATGGATGTTGATTAGGAAATGAATTTGTGCAAAAAAAGTATATGTTGGGACAAAGAGTTATACTGAGACAACAGTCTCCAGTCTGAGGCAAGAGTTCCTAGTGTCATGGGATAGATTAGCCTGGGGGGGTGTTCAGCTGAGTCTCCAGGTTTCTCTTTGAGAATACATACTCTGCCATAGGTAAATGTGTCTGTCCTCCATGGCCTACATGGCTCTCAGCACTACTGTTTTCCATGTTGTTACCTGGATGGTCTGTTAAAGGCCCCTTACGGTGCTAAATTTCTTTCATACTCCAAAGTACCAATGTCTTTCACATTCCTCAAAAAACCAGCATGATCATGCCTGTTACAACAATAGCTCACTTCCATATATATGTGAGTGTGTGTGTGTGTGTGTGTGTGTGTGTGTGTGTAAAATCTCCAAGTTACCCTGCCTCCAGAGACACATGTTATCCAACATAGCCATACTTCCTAATCGTTCCCATACAGTTCCACTAACTGGAACCAAGTACTTAAACAAAATAGTCCTATTGACCATTGTAGTCAGAAGTTTCTTGGTCCTGCCTGGCCCCATGGTCTTTATGAATCTTTACCACCAGCTCTCCCACAGTCATTTATAAAATAATTACTCTGAGGTTTAATATTAATTATAAGCTCTTTGGTCTATGGCTCAGGTTTCTTGCTAGCTAGCTTTTACAACTTAATTCAACCCATTCCTATTAATCTATATTTTGCCACATGGCCCATGGCCATGCCATTACTGGTCTACTGACATGTCACTCTTTGGGCAGCTGACTTGAGTCTCTCCTTGCCCCACCCTTCTTCATCCCTGTCTTCAGTTTGAATGTACTGCCTAACCTTATTCTGCCTTGCCATTGGCCAAACAGCTTTATTTATCAACCAATGAGAGCAACTGTGAGATGAATTGCTAAATGGTCTTATTAATAAAAAACCCAGAGCCAGATATTGGGGTAAAAACTGAGAGATAAGAGGAATAGGGCAAGCCACAGCCAACCTCATCTTAACAACCCTCAGCCTCCAGAGAGACCTACTTCCTGTATAACCAGGCCTATATGCATTTTTGTCCCTGCCATCTTACTTCCTCTCTCTGACCAGCTACATCACTTTCCTCTTTCTGCCCAGCTCTACCACCTCCGTTCTGTCTGTACAGACCTTCAGACATCTATGGTTGACTACTGTTGGAATCTAAAGGCATGTGACACCATGCCTGGCTCTGTTTCCAGTGTGGCCTTGAACTCACAGAGATCTGGTCAAATCTCTGCTTCTTAAATGCTAGGATTAAAGGCATGTGCTACCAATGCCTGATTTTATGTTTAACATAGTGACTGGATTTTTCCTCTAATCTCCAAGTAAGCTTTATTTATTAGAGCATAAATAAAATATCACCACAAGCAACACATATTCACAGTATATAGGAAGATATCCCATAGCAGACCAAGTCCTTTCCCTTACAGAAGTTTCTGAGTTTCAGGAGGTCCCATTTATTAATTGTTGCTCTCAGTGTCTGTGATACTGGTGTTATATTTAGGTAGTGGTCTCCTGTGCTAATGTATTCAAGGCAACTTTCCAATTTTTCTTCTATCAGATTCAGTATAATGGGATGTATGTTGAGGTCTTTGATCCAATTTGACTTGAGTTTTGTTCATGGTGGTAGATATGGATCTATTTTCATTCTTCTACATGTCAAAATCCAGTTGTACCAGCACCATTTGTTGAAGATGCTTTCTTTTTTCCATTGTGCAGTTTTGGCTTCTTTGTCAAAAATGAGATATTCATAGGTATGTTTAATATCAAGGTCTTCAATTTGATTTCATTGATCCACATGTCTGTTTTTATACCAATACCAAACTATTTTTATTACTGTTGCTCTATAGTAGAGCTTGAAGTCAGGGATGGTGATGCCTCCAGAAGTTTGCCGTCTACCAGACGGGAAAAGATCTTCATCACCCCCACATCTGAGTAAAGGCTGATCTCCAAAAGATATGAACAACTCAAGAAATTAGAGATCAAGATACCAAATAATTCAATTAAAAAATAGGGTACAGATCTAAACAGAATTCTCAACAGAAGAATCTTAAATGGCCAAAAGTCATTTAAGGAATTGCTCAACATCATTAGCCATCAGAAAAATACAAACTAACATGACTGAGATACAATCTTACACTTGCCAGAATGGCTAAAATCAAATACCCTGATGACAGCTTATGTTGTAGAGGATGAGGAGTAAGGCAAACGAGCGCAAACTTGTACAAACACTTTGGAAATCAGTATGGTAGTTTCTTAGAAATTGGGAATCAACCTACCTCAAGACCCAGCAATACCACTTTTGGGCATATAACCAAAAGATGCTCAATCATACCACAAAGACACTTGCTCAACTATGTTTATAACAGCATATTTGTAATAGCCAGAATCTAGAAACAACCTAGATGCCCTTCCACCAAAGAATGGGTAAAGAAAATGTGGTACATTTACACAATGGAGTATTACTTATCAGTAAAATACAATGACATCATGAAATTTGTAGACAAATGGATGGAACTAGAAAAAATTCTCCTGTAAGAGGTAACCCAGACCCAGAAAAACACGGCATGTACTCACTCACATATGGATATTAGGCACAAAGCAAAGGGTAACCAGGATGCAATCCACAAACCCAGAGAAACTAGGTAAAAAGGAGGACAGTAAAAGGGACTGCAGCATGAATCTTAAAAGTTCTTATTAATAAAATCAAACCTGAGGCCAGTTATTGGGGTGAAATGCTGGATAGTCAAAGAGACAGAACAAGCCACAGCTAACCTCACCTGGCCAACTTCTCAGCTGATCTTGTTTCCTCAGACTGGAAGCCTCTGTGTCCTCATATCCGAATGGCTCTCAGCTGAACTGTGCTTCTTGAAAGCCTGAATGCTTAACCAGCCAAATGTTTAACCAGCCAAATGCTTCTCCAAGCCAAATGCTTCTAGTTTCTGGTCCTCAAGCCTTATATACCTTTCTGCTTTCTACCACCACTCCCTGGGATTAAAGGCATGTGTCACCATGCCTGGCCGTTTCCAGTGTGGCCTTGAACTCACAGAGATCCAGAGGGATTTCTGTCTCTGGAATGCTAGGATTAAAGGCGTGTGCTACCACTGGCTATCCTCATGTTTAACATTGTGACTGTTCTGTCTCTGACCCCAGATAAGTTTATTAGTGTGCACAATATTTCGGGGAACACAATACCACCACAATGGACACACATGGAGGGCCCCAGAAAAGGGAAGTAGGTAAGATATCCTGGGTAAACTGAGAGAGGGAGCAGAAAGGAGGGTATGGGGGGCAGGCACCATGAAGGATCAAGATGGCCAAGTTGGGGGAAGGACAGAGAGGGAGAGCAACAAAAGAGATATCTTGATAGAGGAAGGCATTATGGGCAAGGGAGAAACTTGGTACTAGGGAAATTCCCAGAATTCCAGAAGGATGGTTCTGGCTAAGACTCCTAGTAACAGTGGAGAGGGTGCTACTGAACTAGTCTTCCCCTGTAATCAGATTGATGACTACCCTGATTGTACTCATATAACATAAATCTTGTAACTGATGGAAGCAGATGCAGTGATCCACAGCCAAGCACTGGGCTGAGCTCTTAGAGAGCAGTTGAAGAGAGGGAGGAGGGATCTTATGAGCAAGGAGGGGGGCGGTCAAGACCACGATGGAGAAAACCACAGAGATAGCAGACTCATGCGAATAGAAGCTCATGGACTCTGGAGTGACAGTCACGGGACGTGCAGGACTGAACTAGGCCCTCTGAATGTTGGTGACAGTTGTGAGGATTGATCTGTTTGTGGGGCCTCTGTTAGTGGGAGGTGTATCCCAGGTGTATGAATAGGTGTTTTGGAGCCCATTCCCTATGGTGAGATACCTTGCTCAGCTTTGATGCAAGGAGAGGGATTAGACCTTGCCTCAACTTGGTATGCCAGACTTTGTTGACTACCCAAGGGAAGCCTTAACTCCTCTGAGGAGTAGATGGAGGTTGGCATGGTGGGGAAGTAGGAAGGCAAAAAATGGGGAGTGAGGGGTATAGATGAATTTCTAAAGAATCTTATTAAATAAGAAAAACAGAGCCAAATGCAGGGGTGAAAGACATAAAGATCAAAGAAATAGTGATAGCCACCAAATAACCTTAGCTCACCAAGCCGACATAGCTTCCCAAGAGAACCAGCTTCTTCCTGTCAAACCTGCACCTTTATTGCCTTGCTGTTCTGCCTTCTCATTGGCTCTTAGCCCAACCACCTCACTTTCTCATTACTGCCTATCTGTACAGACATCTAGGTCTCTATGGTTGGTACTGGGATTAAAGGCATGTGCCACCACGCTTGACTGTGTCCTTGAACACACAGAGACTCTGCTGCCATGTGATTGGATTAAGGGCATGTGCTACCACCCCCTGACTTTTGTTTATGGCTGGCTGTATGACCTCTGATCTCTAGGCCAACTTTATTTACATACAAATAAAATATCACCACATTTCAGCACAAATAAAATATTACCACAGAGGGGGAACTGGGATGGTATGTAAAATGAAAAAAATTTAAAGAAAAGAAATAGTTCATGGGGGTCATTCTCATTCAAACTACCATAATTCTTGAACGAATTATTTTGATTTTTGATTCTTTTCTGCAAACACTGAACAAATATATGTGTGAAAATCAATTTAGCAAAATGCCAACAGATAGTAAATTTAAAAAGCAACAATAAATATATACTGTGCCTTGTAAGATATTCAGCAATGAGTTTTATATAAGATGGAAACTTTTGGGGGGATGAAGTCTGTGTTACCATTAGGCAAAAGATTACTGACATATTTAATAATAATGAAACATAAGCCCCCAGCAGGGTAAAACAAAAATTCATTTTGTATTACAAAGATGTGTGTACAAGAAACTTGTTTATGTCAGTTTGTTGGATTTTTGTATCCTGGAGAAATTTCAAGGCTGTAGAAAGCAAAAGAAAATCTCTACATAATCTTGTAGAGGTCAACATCTCCACCCTAAGATTTTGAAAGATATTGAATCTTTATTCAAATTGTTCACTTCTCTATTGTGAATATACTTGCTTCCCTGTTTACCATAAAGACAAAACCACATCAAAATAACTGTTTGTTTTTATATAATCTATTTCTTCCAGCTTTGCATACCTTTAGAGACACAGACTCTTTCTCATTAAGATTTTCCTGTTTGATGCATAGCTGAACTTTCCTTAAGAAAAACACAGTAATTTAAATAATTAATATTTGAATATATGGTAATTTATTAACAAACTATTAAATTCTTCTACCTTGGAAATAAGTAGAAAAAGCTTAACATAAAATAGGCTCCTTAGGTCAGAGATTATAGTTGAAAAAATACTTTAATGGTGTTTTCGTTGGCCTGAAATAATGCAATTTAAAGGCGTATTTAAGTATGATGAAACATTAGTCTTTACATATATTTCTGAATAGTTTGAATAAATTATAATACTAGAGCCTTTTTGGAATAAACAATAAGCAAGAGAGAGAAATATTTTTCACTATTTTCTCCCAGTTAATTTCAATCTAAAGATCTTTGAGTAAAATATGAATGATGTTGAAAATGTGATTTCTATTTAATAAGGAAGCATTTCTTTGGAAAAACAATTCTATTAGTTGTGATATCCATAAGCAGAGAAAATTGAGTTTTCATGAGCATATATGTAAAAAAAATAACCCTTCCAAATTGATCATTAGATGTATAGAGACAGCCATGTCCACAAATCAGAAAGATCGCTGAATCAGGCCAATTCACATAATGTTTAAAACCAAAACCTTCCTGAAAAGCAGTCTATGTTTTGATCATGTATACCTTTAAAGTAGGGTTACAGCATACAGTTTCATTGACTCATGACTGAATTTATTTATCAGATGCATGGGTTGCTTTCCTCACTGTGATGTTAGGTGAGATTTATATTCACATTTTTTTCTTACTGCTTTTATGTATCTTGTACAAAGCCCAACTTTGAATTTTCTAGTCTCCACTTCTGTCTTCTGCCTATGCTCTGGCTCTATGTTTGCCTTTCAGTACTTACCTAAGGAAACATCTAACCTATTAACACAACACAGAGAAAATACCTTGTGCTCAAATTTACAACAGTCAAACTGAATAAAAGCGCAAATGCTTCACATACAGACCAGTACAATGTAGCTGTTGTCAGCACTGTTCTCAAGCATACATCTCTTTGGAAAATTGCTAATATAGAAAGAATTAGGGGTTAGAAGGTAACCTAATGCTAAACATGAGTTAGGTTTTTCAGGAGATAAAATATCATAATACACGTTCATATAATACAAAGTTACTCTTCTTAACTTTATATGTTGATTATCAACAAATTTCAGTTTTCTATGTACTTATGAGACAATTTTGATTTCTTTTGTGCCATTTATAGTTAGAATTTTTGACATAGCAATATGTAAAGCAACTAGTTTTGCTATATTTGTGTCACCACCGTGATAGACTGTGTAAAAGGAATATTTATTCTAAAAAATATTTACCAAATAAAGCTTGTAGAATAAAAGCAGAAAAAAACCTAGAAATAGATCTATGCTAATCCAGGCCTAACTTGCTATTATCATATTTATTGAACTAGTATTAAAAAACACCTCTTACAGAATTTTGGTGGAATTATTACATATAATTAGAGAAATAGTGCTATTTTGTCTTTGATTTAGGATAGCTTTAGTATTGGTTTAAGTCTCCAATTAAAAGGAAGATTTGTAACACTAAATATAAGATGAGATAAAAAGATGAAAATTTAAAGTTTGGATTTTCTTTAAAATTTGACTTAAAGGAAGATAAATGGCTCAAATATTCTCTATATTCTTTCACATACCCCCTGTCTAGAATTTAATATATACCCACAGATGTGAACAAGGATAAACACAGATTACTCAACTTCATATCATCCGAAAGAAAATAGCATGAGATGATGAGCAGCTGAATCTAGTATGTAATTGAGTATAAAATTGCTCTCAATTATTTTCAGAAAGCATGTGAAGTACAAAAACAGTGCACTTTGAAAATTAGGCTTTTGCCCAGTATCTTAGGGTTTTATTGATGTGAAGAGATAACATGACCACGGTAACTCTTATAAATGAAAAACATTTAATTAGGTTTGGCTTATAGTTTCAGAGATTTAGTCCATTATCGTTATGGCTGAATCATGGTGGTGTGCAGGCAGACATGGGGCTGGAGAAGGAGTCGAAAGTTCTACATCTGGATCCCCAAGAAGCAGGAAGAGACTGTTTTACACTGACCAGGCTTGAGCGTCTCAGACATCAAAAGCTACTCCCAGTTTCACACTTCCTCCAGCAAGCCACACCTACTCCCACAAGGCCATTCCTCCTAATCGTGCCACTTCCTATGATCCTATGGGGGCCATTTTTATTCAAACCACCATGTCCAGAATGATTGTTATACACCATTGTGATGCAGAAGTATTTTCTGGTTTAATGTAATTAATAAATTAAAATTATGTATAGATATTGAATATTAATCTCTTCCTATGTTACAGGTAGGAGTGTGTATAAAAATAAAGTGAGCAAGGCAAAGCTGTTATCATCTTGACCCTTATCTCCTCCTCAACCCCCACTATGCTAGCTCCCAGACTGTAGCCCTTTATAACATCAGGGTTGTTCCATGCCCTGCTATTCTCCATTCTTTCACAGATAGCTCTGGTCATATCCACTATACTTCTTTTTCTCTCTGCTTTTGACTCATCTAGATGCCTCTGGCTGTTCTCTCTCTTATCCACAATAAAAATTCTCCTAACCCTTTAGCACCATTTCAGTGGTTTCTTTACTGCTGCCTAGGACACATCTGATACTGAGAACCTGTGAGGGACACAAATTGGCTCTCTTTCTAAGGTCCCTACCCCCTACTAACCTAACCAAGCTGATGATTTGACCCTCTTAAAGTATGGATCAGGTGTTTCTGATGGTTTCTTCCACCCATAATATTGAACTTCAAATTTTAGCGTCTGTCACTCCAGCTACTTCTCCACCTGCTCAAACCACTAGAAATCCTGCAGTCTAGCTTGAGCTAAGCAAATAGTTTCATTTCTAGACATATAAACTTCCTGAGACCTGATGCTGTTGACTTAACAATCAGTCAGTTGATGATTGGTAATTGGGATAATATGATATACTATGTCATATAAATAAATTCATTTCATTACATTTATTTTTGATGTTTTAAGTAGCAATTGGAGTTATCTGCATACAATATTTCAAAAATTTGCATTATCTGGTGCAGTTTCGGAAGGCCATAGGCTTTATAGAGCCATACACCATCGTGAGTTGTTACAATAGGATGTAGGAGATAAAAGATGTTTAAAATTACATACTAAGTGAATTAAGAGATGAATAAATTTGGTACTATTAGTATGAAAAAATGAGACCTCAAACAACAGATACATTTGTAAAATATAAAAATTTTGTTCTATATCATATCAATTAAATTTGAGGTGTGAGCAACTGTGGTATAAAGCAGGAAAAGTACTAAGTAATTATAAGCAATTAACACCAAAATAAGAATGAATATTTTAGTATTGTTGTTGCCTAGTATTATTACTTATTAGCCTCTTAGCTCTTAAAGTTGTGGATCAATAACAGACATAAACAACTGAGAAACACTTCCTTCTATGCAAACTGAAGAAATGAGTCATATTTCCTGAATAATAACCTAATATCTTCAGTAAGTTGCATATGAATGCAAATCTTCAAAGAGTACATTATATTTGATATATTTTTCACAAGGCAATAATACATCTTTGTATGGATATAAGGTTTTTTTTTCTGCTGAAATCCGTAAGGAATTCTGAAATAAATCTTCTGGTTTTTGTGAGTAATGCCTTTTCCCCCTACAATCAGAATAGGAAACTGGGGATTTATAAAATCCAAGTAATTCTGTATTCATTTAGTTCTCAAAATCAGCTTCATCTTCACTTTCCCCATTGTCACTTGACGTGAAGCTGCAATTTTTCATTGTCTGTGGTAAGATGGAAACACAGATTAACGAGATGTTTCTTTAGAATTATACACTTTATAGACTCTTTAGGTAGCATATCAGAAGATCCATTATATTAACTAATAGAATTTAAGTTAATATGGAGGCAGTGCGATGGTTGTTTTAATTATCAACTTTATTCATCCTCAGATACTCTGGGAAGAATATATCAGTGAGATATCGTCTAGCTGAGGCCAGCCTGTGCGTGTGTTTGTGGGTATTGTCTTAGCTGTATTCTTTAAAGTGGAGAGCCTTGCTCATTGACGGCAGCACTGTTCCCAGGAACTGTTCAGTCCTGGACTGCCTAAGTGTAGAGACAGGGCTGAGCATGTGTAGGCATGCAGACACGCATTCTCTTTCTTCCCTTGACAATAGGTCAAATTACTTCAAATTCCTGCTTTGAACTTATTGTTCTAATGGACTATAATCTGGAACTGTAAGCAAAATGAACTCTTTGCCCCATAGATTGCTTTTAGTTAGGATATCACAGAAACAGAAATTAAACCAGAGTAAGGATAGCTTCTAAGTGTTACCCAAATGTAAAATGTTTCTCTAATGCATATGTGAGCTACTTGTGATGAACATTTCAGTAGACTCAGCTAGAGAGAAAATAATGTCATCTTTACTGCCCACTGGGACCACAAACAACTTTTTTTGGTAATATCCCACTATGACAGGAGAATTTTCTTCTCTACAAAAGAATCTCATCATTTGGTGTTTAGAACCCATTTTGGACAAAGTTCTTTATACTAGCCCACATCAATGGTAGGAGCTGTTCTGATTCAGAAATCACTATTGCTAGGATTGCTTAATCTGCCTGGGAAGCCAACATTTGCCTATTAAGTTCTCTCACGTAGAAATGACACATTTTTTTGTTTGTATCATTTATTTTTACATTTTTTAAAATTAAACACAGATTCTTCTTGTTTTGCTGGAATCTTCAACTCACTCTTGCTTGATGCAGAAAACCTTCTCTCTTTCTCCAAACACCACCCCCGCAGAGAATCTCCAATAAAGAATAGAGGCCAAAATCCCAGTTCTGCATTCTTGGGAGCTACAACAGCTCCACCCCTGAAGTTGCCAGCAGGCCAATTCTCCACCTAAAGTGTTCAGCTTTTGACCACGCTTGGGCAAAAACCCACCTTGTGGTGGGCATGTCATTACCCCCTTGCCTACAAGGTATATAAGCTCCTCGCTTTAGTTCAGGCATGTGACTTCTCCTGTCTTGATCTCTGGGGGCTGGAGAACTCACCCATCCATGAGATGTTTTGCTCAAATAAACATGTTCTTTTGCATTTTTCATTCAGCTTGATCTGGATTACTGTGTCGGCAGAGAAACCTATTATTGAGCTACAGAAAACCTATTACTTCTCTCATACAATATATTGTGCCAACAGTTTCCTCTCCCTATACTCCTCCAAGGTCATCCCCACCATCACTGCTCTCCTCCAGATCCATCTGACCTCCATGTCCTCTTCAGAAAGGAACAGGCCTCTAAGAAACTACAACCAATTAAATAGTACAAATCAGGATATAGTAAGACAAGGCAAAAATATTCATATTGAGGCTGGACAGGGCAACCCAATAGTAGCAAAAGGGTCCCAAGACAGACAAATGAGTCCCAGACACACTTGCTCCCACTGTTAGTAGTCCCACAAAAACACCAAGCTAAAGCCATACCATATATGCAAAGGACCTGTTCCAAACGCATGCAGGCCAGTGCTTGCCACTTCAGTCTCTGTGAGCACATATGCACCCTGATTAGTTGACTTGGTAGGCCTTGTTCTCCTGGTGTCCTTCATACCCTCTGACTCCTACAGTCTTTCTTCCTCCTCCTCCTTCCTCCTGGCTGATGAGCTGAGGCCTTATCAGTGGATAAACACATTATAATGGTTTTTGTCTTTTTACATCCTATAGTACAAATATATAAATAATATATACGTAATTTGATGAGTGTTGAAATGTATACACTTGCATAGAAATCACATTCCACAAAATGAACATTTCCATCAACTCACAAAATTTGATTGTACCAATTTAATGTTAACTTCCATGTACCCAGAGGCAAGCATTGTTCTGGCGTCAATCACCTTATGTTAGTTTGGTCTGTTTTGGAAATCCATTCACAAGCAAATGGAGGATTTTTACCATAAACACTTGGAGTCCGCCTTGTTTTCTATTTAGTATAGTGACTTGAAATTCATAAAGCATAAAATATGCTTACTTATTTGTTTTTGAGACCTTTGAATATTCAAGTATGTGATAATTTTCTTAAATTAAAAACTGCTGTGTACTTCTTTCAAACACCACAAAATATCATTTATCATTACTAAATATGACAGTCACAAATAGGGTGAAAATAAGGAAAATGCTGAACAATAATCTAAAGATGTTTTACTATTTTATATATGTGCATATATTATCAAAACCTCATTTGCTTCACATACTTATTATATATATGCTTTTGTGAAGTTAATTCTTTCATGTGAAATTCTTTTCTCTTGAATTTATGGAGTATAATTTTGTGAGTTTGGCATTTGATTTTCATTCTATAAGTATTTCACAAATTCTAGGCATAAGCTCCTTATCAGGTACATGTATTATAAAGAATTTCTAACAATGTATCTTAATTTTGCATTTACTAATATTCTTTTTCTTTTGGTTCTTCAAGACAGGGTTTCTCTGTGTAACTGCTCTGGCTATCCTGGAACTCACTCTGTAGATGAGGCTGGCCTCATCTACACACATCTGCCTGCCTCTGCCTCCCAAGTGCTGGGATTAAAGGCATGCACTATTACTGACCAGCACATTTACTAATATTTTAAAAGATGTTTTTATTTTATTGTAGGGGTATTTTGACTACATGTATATAATTGTACTGCATGTAGGTACCCAAAGAGAATGGAAGAGGATACCCAATCCCTTAGAGCTTGTGTTACAGATGATTGAAAGTCACCATGTGGATGCTGGGAAACTAACCCAGATCCTCTTCATGAGCAGCAGCACTGATCCATCTCTTGAGCCCCTAAAGCTAATATTTTTAATTGGCAGAATTTTTAACATGAAATCAAAGTATTGTTTTAATATGAAGTCAAGTTATTATTTTTCAATTTAGTGTTTCTATGGATTTCCTCTGTGTGTGAACAGGTGGGGCTTTGATTTTTATGCCTTCTCTTGGGCTGTTTTATCCTATAAATTTTATTTTGTTATTTTTAAATGAATGAATAAATGATTTTATGAATGAATTAAAATCTAGCCAGTAGGGTAAAGGTCAATAACTGAACTATGACTTATACCTGCTAGGAAAGAAAAAAATCAGCTTTCTCAAATAGAATATCACTGGGCATATCAACTACTCCAGAACAGGCCTCATGATCAGAAGTATTTGACCAATATGTAATGAACTCTACAGTTTTTTTGTTGTGCTTTTATTTGGTTACAATTTGGTGGGGGTTTTGTTTTGTTTGATTTGATTTGGTTTTGGGGTGTGATTTTATTTTGTTTGTTTGTTTATTTGTTTCAGGAGAGGTTGTTGTATAGAATTTTTTATGGTTTTTGAGAAAGAACTTAAAATTTGGGTGGGTAATGATTTGGAGATGATCTGAAAGGACTCAGTGAGGGAAAAATGTGATCAAAATATATTTAAATTAAAAAATTGTTTTTAAAATAAAAATATAATAAAAATGAAGTCAAATTATTTTTTTCTCTAATTTATTTCTAATTTAAAATTTTTGGTACATTATTCTAGCATGTTGTTTAAAACTATGGATATACTGAATGGACACATTTAAAATATGTATGAATTAGCTAAAGAACATTTACATTAATTTAAATGCTTATTTATCTTTTGTCAATGGCCTAGAAGTTTACTTTTAGAAGTTATCGAAAGTGTAACATATAGGTATTAACTTAAGTTGCCAAGCATTACATTCAATCAATTTTTTCAAGACAGGGTTTCTCTGTGTAGCTTTAGAGCCTGTCCTAGAACCCGCTCTGTAGACCAGGCTGACCTTGAAATCACAGAGATCAGCCTGCCTCTGCTTCCCGAGTGCTCGGATTAAAGGCCTGTGCCACCACTCCCAGCTAATCATGCCTTATGTTGACCAAATATTTTGCTTTATAGAATATAGATAATTTTTTTAATCCAGCGACAAAACCCTCCATCTAAAATCTGTCCTGCCTGCCAGATGTGCTGGGGCAATGATGGCACAGAAATTAACTTGAGGTCCATGCCACGAGAGGGAACCAGTGCCCTACACTACCTGGATGGCCAGAAACTGGAGACTGGATAGCCCAGAGACCTAGTGTAGACCCAAACACAACTGGCAGAGAAAAAAAAATGAATTGATTCCTAATGATTTTTCTGCTATGCTTTTAGATAGGTGCCTTGTGCCGTCACCATTAGAAAGGCTTCCTTCAGAAGCAGATGAGGGCAGGCACAGAGACACATAGCCAGACATTATGTGGAGAGAGAATCTAAACTGGAGGTCTCCATTGGGTCTTCCCCCTTGGCACTCAGGGAACCCTACAAAAAGGTGGAGGAAAGAGTGTAGGAGTCAGAGAACATGGAAGACACCAGGAAAAGATGACCCACTGAATCAAGTAAGCAAAGCTCACACAGGTTCACAGAGACTGAAGTAGCATGAATTGTGCCCGCATGGGTCTCCACTAGGTCCCTGGAATACATGATATGGCTGTTAGCTTGATGTTTTTGTGGAACTCCCAAAAGTGAGAGTGAGCGTGTCCATGACTCTTTTGTCTGCTCTGGGAAACTTTTTCTCCTACTGGATTGCCCTGTCCAGCCTAAATATGATGGGATTTCTTTGTGTTACTGTGTCTTGTTTGGTTCGGTTTGGTTGTAGTCTCTTGGAGGTCTGTTCTTTTCTGAAATGAAACAGGGACAGTGAATCTTGGAAAAGGGAAGTCGAGGTGGACCCGGGAGGAGTGAAGGGAGGGGAAACTGTGGGCAAGATTTATCGCATGAGAGAAGAAACTGTTTTAAATTAAAATAAAAGAAAATCGATTTTTTTTCCTGTGGTGATATTGTGTTCCCTAAAATATTGTGCATGTTAATAAACTTATGTGGGGTCAGAGACATAACAGCCACAATATTAAACATAGAGGATAGGTAGTGGTAGCACACACCTTTAATCCTAGCATTCCAGAGGCAGAAATCCTTCTGGATCTCTGTGAGTTCAAGGCCACATTGGAAACAGCCAGGCATGGTGACATACACCTTTAATCCCAAGAAGTGAGCCTTTAATCCCAGGGAGTGATGGCAAAAACAGAAAGATATTTAAGGTGTGAAGACCAGAAACTAGAAGCATTTGGCTGGTTAAGCTTTTAAGCCTTTAGCAGCAGTTCAGCAGAGATTCATTCTGGATGAGGACTCAGAGGCTTCCAGCCTGAGGAAACAGGATCAGCTGAGGAACTGGCGAGGTGAGAAAGTTGTGGCCTGGTCTGTTTCTCTGATCTTCCAGCATTCACCCCAATAACTGGCCTCGGGTTTGATTTTATTAATTAAGACCCTCTAAGATTCATGCTACATTTTCCCTCACATAATACATCCTGATTGTGGTCCCCCACTCACTCTCCTGAAGTTCCTCCCCACCTTCAATCCTATCTGGATCCACTTCCTTTCTATCATTGGAATGCAACCAGACTTCTCTGATGAATAATAACAGAAGAAAAGAAAGAAAAAAAGAAAAGACAAACACACTGAATTTGAATAAAACAAACAGAAGAAAATTAGACTGAGAGAGAAAGCACAAGAAGCAGAAACCCACTCATTCACACACTGAGGCATCCCATAAAAACACTAACCTGGAAGCCGTAACATATACACAAGGGACCTGATGCAGACCTATGCAGGCCCTGTGCATGCTCCCTCAGTCTCTGTGAGTTCATGTGTGCATTGATTCTGTTGATTTAGAGGACCCTATTTTCTTTGTGTCCTTCTTCCCCTTTGGTTCTCAAGGTCTTTCTACCTTCATTTCTAAGGGATTCCCTGAGCTCTGAGGTAGGGAGGGATATGATGGCAACATCCCATTTAGGGCTGTATGTTCCAAAATCTCTCATTCTCTTTGCAATGACTGGTTGTTGGTCTCTGTGTTTATTCCATTCTGTTGAAGGAGAAAGCTTCTCTAATGATGGCTGAATAAGGCATTCATCAATTAGTATAGGAGAATATCATTAGGAATCATATTATTACTTTCTTTTTTTTTAAAGACCAATAGTATTGGATTTTACCTTAGGTCCCTGGGATATCTAGTCTCAGGTTCTTGGTCACCCAAGCAGTATTGGGTATGGGTTCCATCTTTTAGAATTGGCCTTTAAGTCAAATCAGATATTGTAGCATGAGTCTTAACAGGTCTTATTAATAAAATCAAACCTGAAGCCGGTTCGTGGGGTGAACACTGGAAGGTCAGAGAGAAAGAGTAAGCCACAACTATCTCACCTCGCTGGATCCACAGCTGGTCTTGTTTCCTCAGACTGGAGGCCTCTGAGTCTTCATCTCCGAATGACTCTCAGCTGAACTGCTGCTAGAAGCCTGAATGCTTAACCAGGCCAAATGCTTCTCCAGGCCAAAATGCCTACCCAGGCCAAATGCCTCGAGTTTCTTCACGCCTTATATACCTTTCTGCTCTCTACCACCACTCCCTGGGATTAAAGGCTCGCTTTCTGAGATTAAAGGCGTGTGCCACCACGCCTGGCCGTTTCCAATGTGGCCTTGAACTCACAGAGATCCAGAGGGATTTCTGTCTCTGGAATGCTAGGATTAAAGGCGTATGTTACCACTGCCTATCCTCATGTTTAATATTGTGGCTGTTCTGTCTCTGACCCCAGATAAGTTTATTAAGGTACACAATATTTTTGGGGAACACAATACCACCACAAGATATTGGTTAATTATTCCCACAATCGTTGGCCACCATTATAGTAGCATATCTTGCAGGCAGGACACCACTGTAAATCAATGACTTTTGTGTTCTATTGGTATTTACATTTTACTTTTGATAGTGTGCAAAGTACTTTCCACTACCAAAGATACTAGAACATAGGTGTGAAGGCTCTAGGTAGGCACCAGCTCACCTTGTCCATATTCAGCAAGTTATGTGCATGTTGACTTCAGCAGCAGGGCTCTGATGCCATTCTGCAGAGACCAGCCTATGGCCATGGCAATAGTCTGGGTTTTTGATTGTTTGCATAGGACTCCTTTGGTCAGCAACTTCATTAGTAACCCTTTTCTGGTAGTAGAAGCTTTATTTGGAGAGAGATGTCCAGTTGAGACTCTGTCTCCTCCGTTATTTGAATGTTTCATTCAGATCACCTTCATATATGTATTTTGTTTAGGGAAGCTTCTACTGTATTAAATTTCCATACTACCCCTCAAATGTCCCTTAAGTTTAGTACTTTCTCCTTGTATTCCCTTTCTTGTCCCTTGTTCCTCCCCCTTCCTATGAAAGCTTTCCTCCATCCATTCATAAATATGTATTCTATTTCCTTTTCCTAGAGAGAATTATCTGTCCATCTTTGTACCTTAATCTATACCTAACCTCTAAAGTTCTAAGGATTGTAGCTTGGTTATCATTAACTTAATAGCTATTACCTACATATAAGTGAATTGCCTTTCTGACTAACCTCACTCAGGATAATTTTTTTCAAATTCCTTAATAATTATTTTATTGGTTGATAATACTGCATTGAACAGTTTTACCACATTTTCTTTACTGTTCTTTTGTTGACAAGCATCTAGGTTGTTTCCAATTTCTAGATATTATGAATAGAGCAATAATGAACGTGGTTGATCAAGTGTCTCTGCTGTAGTATGAATTGCCTTTTTCATATATGCCTAATGGGGATATAGCTGGATCTTGAGGTAGATTGTAATTCTAGGAGACAGTGGCCATGTCAGCAGCAGGTGACAATTGAATCTCAGGTGTCAGGCCACCAGGAGGAAAAAAATCCCTGATGGATGAATTTCAGATAGGTAAGGCACCAAGACCACAGACTCAAGCATGTCTTTTGCTCCTGCTGTGCCTTCACATGTTTGCCTCTGCCATCTTTCTCTGGTATCTGGCATGGTATGGGTGTGGGGGAGATCCCCACTGCCTGTAATGTAGTGTGTTTATCTCATGGAAACAACCTGTTCTACTGGACATTTTTACATGTGGATTATTATGAAGATGATTTCTTCTTAAGCTGTACTGTCTAATTGATAATAATAATGTTAGCTTAAACAGAGTCTTGGTGATAAAAAAATAAGGAATAAATACATAAAAATAAGCAAATGTCATACAGACAAAATACATGAATTTCTATTGAGGGGCCATATAGTTTTTGTTTAGGTTCATGATTAAGAAAAACAGTTGAGTCCCAGTAGCCCTGCAACTCTAGACTATTTTAATCTTTTGGGAAATGTGTTTACAGGTTTCAGGATCCATCATAGCTGAAACAAAGCCTTAGAATGACCTTAGGTTTGATTAAGATAATTTGATAATAGCTTCAAGGTTAGGGTCTGCATCAAAAACATGCAGACCAGTTATTGCTAGGTGACAGACTTCCTTTGCTAGGTTTGGTTGGTGATCAAAAATGATGATTAATTCTTTGTTCCTATTTATTCTTGTGGCATATTTAAAGCTACACTCTAAACAGTGAAGGATATGACAATTTTTATTGTTTTGTCTATCCATTCACTAGCACCAATTAATGATTTTTTAATTCATTTGAAATCAGGGAACTATAAATGTAAAAGGATAACTTAAAATACTTTTACCTTGAAATTGTCTAGATTCCAATTCTTTCTCCAGCCTGTTTTTTATTTTGTCTGTATTTTGAATAATATAAATGTGGCATAAATTCTACAAAATAATTTTGAGGTACTTCTGACCTAAGACAGACTTATTTTCTGTATTTAATTTAGATCCTAAATAAGCATTTCTAGAAGGGCACATGTTCATGAGAGCACAAAAATAAAGACTGGCAGTATTCATTATAGCAACACCCAGTATTTTTGCATGTGATAAATACATAGGCAAACTATGGAATTAGAGGTTATGTCTTCAGATATGTGATGAATAGTCAAAGACTATTAAAGGAAGGCTTGGTAGATTCTGCTATTAACTTTATCATTTATGAACTTTGTAGCTTAGACAGGTAGCAACTCTGAGTCTCAGTTTCTACATCAGGTAATTATGCAAATAATATGAAGTCAAACAAATTTCAGACATTAAGAAGTAATAGAATACAAATGAAATATTTGAGCAATATTTCTAACTTGCAGTGAAACATCACATTTCATTTTTCCCACTGATTGTTTTTGGAGTGTTCATGGAACTATAAAGGAGGTGTGAAGGGCCTTAGAGGAGGTTTCATAAATAAAGTTAATGTGGATCACAAGTGGTAGCAATCTCAAAATGATCTAGGCGCCAATCACATAAGTTAGATTTTACATAATTTCCCTCAAACTTTACTGTTGGATGGTTTACTATAAAAAATCTTGAAGTTTAAAATAAAATCCTTGAAATATGGAAAATAATTATTGCTAGTTTTTATTGTAGTACCATATGTTGCCTCAATGTGAGATAACTGTAACTAGTCATAGGGGAAATTTTGTACAATTATGCTTAATTAGTTTTAAAGACTATTGTCTACTTCATCATTTATTTCCAAATAACACTAGAACAGAGATTTTATCTGGGATATAGCTGTCTGAATTTTCCCACTCTTTGTGAATTGCCACAAAATAGCAGATTTGGTCATTGTTCCCACTCTTATGAGATGTACCATTTTAGCAATGAATGTCTGTCCAATGTTCAATAAAACTGAACTTCAATAGCATAGGCAGGATAAAATTAAAACTGTTAATGAAGAGAGAAAACTCATCATAGACATCAGGCTTACCAGTATGGGTTATAGTTTGCTGTATTAGCAGACCTGTCATGGGGAAATGTTTGTTAGTGAATAAGTAGTATTTTTAAAAATGCCTTCTGTTCCAGTTTATGAACATCAACAAAAACAGTGGAGGTAACGAGGGGCAAAAGACTCACTCACTCTGTTTATCATTTATAAGTGGCATTGACATACAGAAACTTCAAAATCACTTACTTTAAACATTTGTCAGTAGTTTTTACTTTCAAGTAAATAAGTAATTGAGGAATATTTTCACAAGAAATAACAATAATTAACAAAAAACCACCTGCACTCTGTGTGTGGTCAATGGAAATCAAGGAATGAGCCAACTGTGCTCAGCTGAAGATTCACCTGCAAGGCTGAAAACTAGGCAACAGGATCCAGTCAGAACAGAGAGCAGCATTTGTTTCCACTGATTTTGAGAGATGAATCTCTCTCAGATGATCTGCTAACAATAGAGATACTTTTAGAATTCTGTTTCCCAATAATATATGTATTAAAAATTATACATAAACACACGTACAAATATATATGTTTGTAATAACTGTTAATGAAAAAAGATATCAATAAGAGGTATATGAAGGGCTTTGGAGAAAGAAAAGCAAAGAGGAAATGGTGTTATTGTATTATAATCTCGATAAGTAAAATGAGTAATAAAAATTACCCTCCCATATATAAATGAATAGCAATGTGTTATCACTTACAGTGCAAAGGATGTCTGAAATTAGCATTGCTGTAGGTTCCAGAAGGTCACTCAATTCTAAACTCTGGCACTATTTGTACAATCTTAAAGTCAGCACTAAGAGAATGAGAAATGATTTTCATTCTTAGCAAAACATCAACTATATATCCAGCAGCCTTCCTTTCCCAATAGTAGGTTGCTGTGCTATTTCGAAAACATATCTCTTGGGCCAGTGGAATGGATCAGCAGGTAAAAGTGCATGCTGCCACCCTGGAGGACATGAGTTTGATGCCTAGGACTCATATGGTGGAAGTAGAGAACTGAATCCTAAAAATTCCCTCTGAACTCTACATGAGCTGTGACATATGTGCATCACACTCACACCCATAGCAACACACATCTAAGCATAAGTAAATAAATAAAAATTAAAAGTACAAAATCATATCCTTTATTACTGACTCTCTGTAATTCATCTTCATAACTCCCATGGCTGAACACCAGGTAGTATTTCCATTGGTAGTGAAACCTTCTCTATTCTTCTTTGTCTTTACCTCTCTCCCCCTCCATATGATCCTCTTCTATTCAACAGCTATTTCTTTCTTGGAGCTTTTAATATCCTTTCTTGTTCTGTTCATTTAGTTATGCAGGGAACTCATTGTTCCTGTCTGTTTCATATAAAAACAGAAAACAGTCAGTAGGCATTTTGGTTATTATACCATCAGAAGTACTTGAAATCTTTTTATATATAACAATTAGAGTGAGTTTATAGGGAATACAATTTTATTTTAATTTGTAATTCACCTGAAGACTTGCATGTGTTTTGTTCAACTGGTGAACAAACAAATAAAAGTCAGGTTTCAAAAAAATGTTTAATTAAAAGAAAGTAGGATTGATACAAAACTGGATTGTGCATAATTTCTTGGGAAAGGAATTATCTTGAAGAAAAATCTTAGATTTGGGTCATATTGATGGACAATGAAGGGATCACAAATGAAATTCCTTAAATAAAAGTTCATTGTACCTTTCCATTTGTCTTCTTGGCATTAAACCTTTTCACCTGTTTTGAGTACTTGTGGAATTCTGACTGTATTTTAACATGTTTATGAATCCTCTAATTACTGAATTTTAAAAGTTATTAGAACACTCAGTGCAAAGATTTTACTATATTTTCTCTCAATCCATTTCTTGAAAAATATTTCAAAAGTATTTTCTTAATTTTTCTCTGAAATCTTTTTAGTTTTCTAGTGTTTCTTTTGATGCATAACTTTTAATTTTTAAATTTCAACAGTTACAATGGCAATCTTAAAAAAACTGGAAGGGAATATGTTTTATAAATGATATGTGCAAAGAACTTCAGTGCGTTTCAAAGGCTGTCATAACTTCCTAACCTCCAGCAGTGGTTCTCAACCTGTGGCTTGTGATCACGTTGGCAAACCTCTATCTCCCCAAAACATTTACTTATCTCTCCAAAATATTAGGATTCCTAACAGTGCAAAATTACAGCTATGAAATAGCAGTGAAAATAATGTTATGGTTGGGGTCAATGCAACATGAGGAACTATGTTAAAGGGTCACAACATTAGGAAGGTTGAGAACCACTGCTCTATAGTTAAGAAGGGTCCTCCCTTCTCTTGTTGCAGATATTTTTAACTTGGTTGCTTCTATTTTCCTGTTTTTTATTCTTTAATTTTTTTCCATTTTTTTACTTATTTACATATGTTTAGTTTTTTTTTAAATTTGCTTTTTATTTAGTTTCTTTTGATCAAATCTTAGAACACTAATTTAGGAGATTTTTTTGTTATAATACGATCATTTATTATACCAGTTTCTCAATCTAATCAGTTTACTTGTAAATTTCTATTAGTGATATTCTCCATGTTTGCCAGGTTTCTTTTAGTTATTGATTTTCAATTTGGTAACTCAATGATCATGACAGAGTATCTGATTTCAGACCAGAATAAATACAGTTCTTTTATATACCCAAGTATTGTCTTCTTGGTAAACTTTGATCCATACTTAAAAGTAATCTGTTATGGGAAAAGTGGGTGATGATGTTCCTTAAATCTGTGCATTGGTTTTCTTTCTGTTTATGATTTCTATGAACTGAGATGGGATTGTTGGGATATCTGATTTCATCAAGTTATTTATCTGCTTCATTCTGTAGTTCCACTTGTAAAGTAATTATCTGTTTCATATATTTAGACATTTATAATTCACATGTTTTCATAATTCATTTATTATTTTAGACTTGGAAATAAATCTGTTATTTCTGGTCTGGCCCCGTGTATCACTTTCTTTGCCTGATCTCATTATACTCATGTACACTTTTTTATCCTTTCTTTTACATGTTGCATTTCTTTACTTAGTTCTTTTAACTCCAATATATCTGCCCTGAATTCAATTTACATTTCAAAACAGTATTTACATATTCATCCCTTCTAAATTCAGCATATATCCCCTCAAACCTAAACTGCATCCTTCTTGTCTACAGAATATAGTTAGGGTCATATAAATTTTATCTACCCAGAAATCTCTTGATCTGAACATTTTAGTCATTTAAAATTAAATAGGATTATTTTAATTATTAAATATATCTAGCAGTTTGCTGCGTTTTTATGTTTCATTCCTACTTTGTTTTCCCTGCATTCTTCTATTTTTCCATTTTTTAAGTGTCCGACAACTAGTTCTGGTGTAACATTTTAATTAATCAACTCACCTAATAGCTATAACAAGCTGTGTAAAGTTTAGTTATTGTCTTAGAAACTTTAAGGCTTAAAATCTGTAGCAATATTTATTACAACCAACATCCTTTTAACTTCAATATATTTACCCTGAATTCAATTTACATTTCAAAACAATATTTACATATTCATCCCTTCTAAATTCAACATTGTCCATTGAGCCTTATGAAACTGTAACTTAATAGTAATTTCAACAAATATTGTGAATTTCAAAGCACTATCCTTCCAGGTATTTTTCTGTCCAGTTCATAATAGTCTTTCTTCTGTCCATTATTTTGTGAACACTGTAAAGATTGACATTTTTCCTCCAAGGCATATTTCTCCAACTGAATGACTGGGCATATATAGACCATCCTTTGAAAATTATTTAGTTTCTAGATTGTGATAAAGTATTCTGAGAATGGAAATATTACTTCTTTGTAAGAACGACTCATAAAAGTTTGCAAATTTGACCACTACTTATGATTGCAATGTTCATAAAGAGGCATTTTTTTCCGAATTTTATTTCATGGTTATTTCATGGTATGCATTTCAGTGTAGCAGGTGCACACTTGGTAAATGCAGAGGTCTGAAGGGGGCATCTGATCTCTGGAACTGAATTACAGGTGTGAGACCGGTGTGAATGCTGGGATCCGAACCCAGGTCCTTTGGAAGACCAACCAGTGCTTTTAATCACTTCACAATCTCTTCAGCCCCAAAGAGAAGTATTTTATCCCTTCTTCTGTGGTAAAGAGAGAAAACCTACTCCAGCATTTTCTGTAATTATTATGAGCTCTCATGTATTTGTAATACCCCACATGGAACCCTCACTTTGCTGGTAGGAAAAAAAAATATTTCTAATTGGTGCTCAGTGTGCACTTTCCATGAGTAATAGCAGCAATAGCTGGTGGGTGGAGAGATGCCACTTTCTCTAAATTAATGAGTTGTTGGTGACAGTTTGCAGTTTCTTCCCTGTACACTAATTATTTGAATCTTACTGTGCAAAAACGTGTAATGATAAAATGAAGAAAAGTTTAGCAGAGTGCTTTTTTACAGACATAAGTTGTAATTACAGAATTTCATGTTGACAATCGAGAGCTGCTTTATCTTTTGATTTCAGAAATTATAAAGTTTATATTGACGGGACAACAGACTCAGACACTGACTAAAATAACAGGATCAAATGAGTACTGTATTCACCATTCATTACAGTTCCTGTTTTCCATAGTACTGCCCACAGTCTCAAATTATATTCCAGTAGTGGGATTATTTTCCATCTGTTTTTCCAATTAGACTTCCAAGCTTCCTGAAATACATCCTCTGCGCTTGTCATGTCTATATCTATTAACAGTACCTTGTATTTTGTGCCTAGTAAGGTGCACTTTCTGGAATGAGTAGGCAAAAGAACTCTGACATTGAACAATCAAATGGAAATTACAGAATCGTTTTTGTTTTGTAGAAGACAACTTTCATATTTACCTACAGTTGTAGAGTTTCGACTAGCTAACTACATCCTTACAATAACATTGAGAAAGATGAAATTGTTGAATATTTATTTCTAAGGTGAACATATGAAATGTGAAGCTAAGGGAAGTCAAGTTTTTTATTACCAAGGATAGAACTTGAGCTGAAAAAGGCAGCTTCTTGTTTTCTTTATAATCTTCCATTCTGCTAACAATATTCACTTGAGACACAGGCAGATATGAGTTTGAATTTTATATTATCACATTATTAAAGATTAAAAATATTTAGGAGCCAGGCGTTGGTGGCGCATGCCTTTAATCCCAGCACGCAGGAGGCAGAGGCAGGCAGATCTCTGTGAGTTCGAGGCCAGCCTGGGCTACCAAGTGAGCTCTAGGAAAGGCGCAAAGCTACACAGAGAAACCCTGTCTCGAAAAACCAAAAAAAAATATTTATGAAAATTAGATATTTTGTTACAGCCATGAGTATAAACTTTAAATTTACAAATGGCAGTCATTTTCTATAACACGATGGAAAAACTTTTCGAAATGTTTTTCTGACTAATGCTTTCTGGGTCACTAAAGATTTAGTTGAAAGGACAGTCTAAAACAGTTCCTAATTATTCAGATTTTCTCTCATTTTAAGGAATATGCAGAGAATCTTTTGAGGAATCGTGGATTACTATCTAATGTTTTATATTTGGCTGTGTGCAATAAAAAAAGAAATTGTAACGACCAAAGAAAATTACTTTACTCGTGAAGTTAGGTTCCTACAAGTAGCTGCAATCTGGTATGCCTGCTGTATGCATCAGTCAACTTCTGCTTGTATGTCTTTTGTTAAACACCATGATAAAGATGCAAATTCTATTTTCAACCATGCAAGACTGCTTTCTTTCAGTTTTCTTTATGACCACATTCTATACTTAACAAAGAAAGAAGGATCAAATAGAATGGACACAGGATATCATCAGAAAAGTAAAGGCATTTCTAGGAACACACAGTTTATATTAAATTATAAATATTTGGTTATAACAATATCCAGTGGCTGTTTTAATACACACACAGGCACACACACACACACACACACACACAGACACACACACACACAATGTACATATATAATGGTTCTGAAGCTTGGCTTTTACTGCCCCAATAAAAATCAAGCTTCCCTAAAAGGAAAATACATATTCTGGATTCTGGATAAGTAATACACATTACCTAGCTGTCTTTGTTTGTTGTATTTACCATGAACATCATACTAATGGATTCTTCTGAGAAAATATTTAATTCATCAAGCAATAAGCATTCATTCATCTTTTCTTCCAACGAATATGAATGGGGTATATGGAACTGGGGAAGTGCAGAGTAGAGTAAGATGTGTCACCATGGTTAAGTGGAAGTAAATGAATGGTTGCCTAGCAAAGAGAAAGGGGCCATGAGAGAGGCTAAGGTGTTAACAGGAGACACAGAAGAAAGGCTTTCTGGAGGAGTTGACACTCTAGGAAGGTAACTCAAAGGTCATACCTATGAAATTTATACTAGAAAATTACAGAGCAACAGGTAATATGAGACTATTTGTTTGTTGCATAATCATGAGCAAAATGCTCATTGTTTCTAAGCCTCATCTTTTCTCATTCATAAAATGCTAATAAATTAATAACACTGTAATGGGGGAATAAATGGCTAACAGAAATTAGGCTGTTTGACAATGTGTGGTACATAATGACAAATCATAGGTTATTTTATCAATGTTGTTTGACTGAATTGCTGAATGCAGATCACAATTGCTATTATCCTCATTTTATGAGGGTGGAGATTGAAGCTAGAGCATGTTATAGCTAGTGTGTTGTGGAGATGAATTCCTGATTATAATCATCTTAATTCAAACTTAGCAAGCATGATGCCTTTCCCTACTTTGAGTGTTAGAAAATTTCAAACACTATAGCATAGATTATCCTACATTATGTCTGTATCAAGATACATGTTCCTTACCCTCGATCCTTCTCCTTGCATGAATAGAATACAATCCTCTTAAAGCACAGCAATTAAACATTGTCTATGTGAAAAGCACCATAGTTGACAGCAGGAAATATGTAACAAATTACACTAAGTGTTATATCCTAGTCATCATCTACATATTCTGTGACATGTGATTCTTTCTATAGATTTATAGGCATCTATTAAAAGAATCTGTATCTTGAGGGTTTTCAGAAAGAATTAGAAGGAACATAAATACAAGCAGAGAGCTGAGGAGAGTTTCTCAAATCAAAAATCAAAAATACCTGAACTAGAAGCTGGTTAAATGGCTCACTAAATAATGTGATAGCTGCACAGCCTTGAGGACCTGATTTAAGATTCCAGGAATCCACATAAAATCATTCTGATACCCACTTGAAAGGCACTGACTGGGGAGACATAAACAGAACAAACACCTGGGACACACTGATCGGCCAACCTTGTAAAACCAGAGTCCAGGTCGTTTGTAGACCCTGCCATTTAAAGAAGAAGCACAGCTCCAAGGAATGACACTCAAGCTTGATCTCTCATCTCTAACCACATAGATTCACACCCATACTCACATCTGCACATACACATCTACCCATACACACATGAACATGTATACAAACAAACAAAAATAAAAATAATGAAATTGTGCTAGCTAAGCAAAAAGGGGAAATAAAAGAAAACAAGAGTTATTGTAGTTTGGGGTAATTATTAACTAGTGCAAAAATGACATAAATGTTATAGGAGTAACCAACCACCTTTTGAAGGGATTTGAGGCCCACCCTATGAGATGGAACCCATATCTGACACTACTAAAGTTGTCGATAATCTAATATGTTATAGTTCACAGGCCTTGGGGAAACTGCTACTATTATTCTGTCAATGGAAGATATCAATACAATGATTCATTTTGCCATATTGCTGTACCCATAGATTAGTGCATCACTCAACCCTCATCAGAGAAGCTTCTTGTAGTAGATGTCAATTAACAGAGAGATCCACAACTGAACCATGTGCAAAGAGTGAGAGACTTTGGAGTAAATAGCCCTATCTATATGAGATGTCTCTATCAACTCCTTTGCTCAAGGGTCAGGGATATATGAAGAAGATAAAACAAAAAGATTGTCAAAGCCGGAGGTGAGGAATGACCTCAAGAAAACACCATCTTCAAGACACAATAGGGTTGATGCACATAGACATTCAGAGACTATGCCAGCATGCACAAGTTCAAACCAGACAAAATCCTAGTACTGAAAGGATAAGTAGATACAAAGTACTACTCCTAACCAAGATGATATTTGTATTTGATACTTGGTGGGAAAGAGCACATCAGTTTTCTTAAAGGTAGTGTCACTGGATGGATCAACCCCACTTCAGGGCATTCTTCATTCCAAGGAATACACGGCCAACCCAAAACAGACTATGGTTGTTTTTTGTTTGTTTGTCTGTTTTTGGTGACCTTTTTGTTTAGTTGTGTTTGGTATATTTATCTTACTGGCTTTCTTTCTCTTTAGTTAGTTTTATTTTTATTGGTTTTATTATTTGAAAGAGGAGAAACAGACAGAGAGAGAGAGAGAGAGAGACAGACAGAGACAGAGACAGAGAGACAGAGAACATTAAGTTTGGTGAAGACAGAGGTGGGAGGGTTGGGGAGTACTTTGGGAGGGAAAATAATATTAATAATCATATTATTATTATAAAATATACTATATAGAATTTAAGTTAAAAAATTAAAAATGTATAAAAAGAATCCAGCAAAACATAAATAGCTAATCCAAAATTTACAACAGAAAACCTTTACTTCCATCTAGCTGTTAGCCATGGAACGCTATACTTTGGTGCCACACAACTATAGACTCATGGCCTCTTATGTAAGCTTCTGCCCCAGACTAAACTTTAATTAACCAGAAATGTTCTACTTGTATGACCCTTATCTCTATGTTGGAGATTGCATGGAAATCACATACAGTTGGTTCATACTAAATTCTCAGCATGGTACACCAGCCAATCTAGACTGTCCTCACTTAGATGGACAGAACTATATGCCAAGAAACTACACATACAAAAGTTTACCCTGATTAACAAGTATTTCTCAACAGTGGGGAAATTCTAGAGCTCATTACTTTAGCCTATAAGTGTGGCCATTGCCACTGACTGGCTTGCTGTCCCTTGTGGTATCCTCAATAAACCTGTTTTATTTCTATTCTGATCTAAGGGTGAGTGCCTTCCCTACCCACCAACCCCTTCTCAGGTTCGCTACAGTCATATAAAACAATTAGTAAAAAGTCATGTTAATGTGAGTATTACATAATCCGGACTTGATGGGATATTTATGACAGGACATGAAAATAATACAACCAGCATAATAACCAACAGAAAAAAATAACATAGTGTATATCACATAATTTCTTTTATTTTAACAATGTACAGTAACACAACTCTGAACTCTTTTATAAATAACCTTGGTGGATAGCTTATACAGAACATTTTCTAGCAAAGTGTCACTCACTAATCAAATATTTAGCATATTCTTAAAATAAGAAAAAAATGTCCTGTTTAGTAAATACACCATCCAGAGGAAGAGCAGACAGAAAAAAAATAAGTTTACTGGCTGATACAACTTAAATTTATTTTTTTGGAGTTGAGGACAGAACTCAGGGCCTGAATCCAGAGTCTGGCACTTGCTAGGCAAGTGCTCTAACATTGAGCTAAATCTTCTACCCTGAAATTAAGATTTTTTTTGATCTGGTGGAGTTGAAATAGTAGAGGGCAAAATAATCCTGAATAAGGAAAATGATGCTTCTGACCTTAAGAATTTTCCCGTCGGTGAGGAAGACAGACATTGCAGATATGACTAAACACACCCACAGAAACAGAGTGAGTGTGCAGCTCAGTGTTGCAGGGATGCTTCAAAGTTAACAGAGAACCATGTGGAAAATATCTACCAACTATTCTACAAAGAAATAGGAGAGGACTTATGGTTTTGTATGATCGTAGGAAGAGAAACATTGAGAAAATGAAACAAAACCCAATTGTTAAGTGTTCATTGATGAGCAAGGATAGAGCATTTCTGAGGAACTTAACACTGTCCAGTGTTGGTGGCCAGATGGCTCATTGGGCAAAGGTTCTTGCTGCCAAGCCTGTTGGCCTTAGTTTGATTCCCAGGATACACAATGAAAGAAAATAACTGAATCCCTCGGGTTGTCTTCTGACCTTTACATACACCAAATGAAAAATAATCTTGTGAGAGTAGAGAACCAGTGTCTGATTTGACTTAGAGCCCACTCCATGATACAGATCATATGAGCTCACAGAGACAGAAGCAGCAAACACAGAGCCTATACTGTTATGCCGCAGATCCTCTGTGTATTTATTACAGCTTTCAGTTTAGTATTTTTTGGAACTTCTGAGTTTTTGAAGAAGTGGGTTTCTGATTCTTGTGCCTGCTCTTAGGACTCTTTTCCTTCTGCTAGGTTGCCTTGTCCAGTGTTGATGTGATGGTTTTTATTTTATATTATTGTAGCAGGAATCTTAAAAGTTCTTATTAATAAAATCAAACCTGAGGCCAGTTATTGGGGTGAACACTGGAAGATCAGAGAAGCAGAACAAGCCACAGCTAACCTCACTTGGCCAACTTCTCTCAGCTGGTCTTGTTTCCTCAGACTGGAAGCCTCTGTGTCCTCATATCCGAATGGCTCTCAGCTGAATTGCTGCTTGAAAGCCTGAAAGCTTAACCAGCCAAATGCTTCTAGTTTCTGGTCCTCATGCCTTATATACCTTTCTGCTTTCTACCACCACTCCCTGGGATTAAAGGCTCGCTTTCTGGGATTAAAGGCATGTGTCACCATGCCTGGCGGTTTCCAATGTGGCCTTGAACTCACAGAGATCCAGAGGGATTTCCACCTCTGGAGTGCTAGGATTAAAGGTGTGAGTGCCACCATTTTCTAGTCTTTGTATCTAGTAGCTATTCTGTCTCTGACCCCAGATAAGTTTATTAGGGTGCACAATATTTTGGGGAACATAATACCACCACATATTATGATGTTTTATTTTGTTATGTTGTGGTGTTATCTCTGGAAGTCTTTTCTTTTCTAATCAGTCATAGAAAGGAAGTGGATTCAAAATGAGGGGAGGTGGAGAAGAACTAGGAAGAGTAAAGGGAAGGGAACTGTAATCAGATTATATTGCATGAGAAAAGAAACTATTTTCAATAAACGAAAAAAAATAATAAAAAATCCAGTATAGTTTGTAAGTAGTAAGAATGAAAGAGATTAGAAAAATAAACAAAGGTTCTTGTAAAAAAAAAGCTAATTAATAGCTAACAGTGTATACATTAACAATGAATGTTCGAATGTTCAGTAGTGTTGGTCTTTTTATCACCCTTATTATTAATTTTCCCAAGGCCTTACAATTTGCCCGTCATTCATATTAGAGTTATACTGAAGAAATTTCCTGTACATTGTTGGATAATGAGAGAGAAAAGTTTTTCAGACCATAACAGAGGTCCTTTTTTTTTAGTAGAACACTATGTTCTTTCCCTCTGGAACTGCCTCATCTCTTTATTTAATTTTATACACAATATTCAATATGACACATGATACCATATAATATAAATTATATTTGTACAGTCTAAGGTTATCAGAACCCCACTAACTTTTGATTCTGCCCTTTAGTTTTGGAGAGGGACAAAAAGAAATATCTTCCAGGTAAGGGACTCTGCTGTTTAAAATATAAAGTATTATTTCCAAAAATTTATATGGACAGATCTTGGCTCTTCAGAAAGCCAAGCTTATTGTATATCAACATTGATTGATTTGAAACAATAAACATATGAAACTATGATACAAAATCAGAATGGCTTCTGAATATTGTTTTCTTCTATAGTCTCTGTGCTGGACAACTGTATTTTCACAGTACACACATAGTCATTTTATTCAAGACTCTTGGAAGTGATTGCCAAGTGCAGCATTTCTGTTGAACAAAATACTGAGGCAACTGGGGTAGAAGAATGGGGCTGAGAGTGACACCAGGAAGGCCAAGGGTGAAGGCTACAAACAGCATATGGAAAAACAAACAAACAAATACTAAAAACAACAGCAAGAAAATAGCTGGTGAAGAAGATGAGAAAAATTTCTAGCCACTAAATCGAGCCATTAGCCACTGCTGCAGGACCAGAGGAACTCCAAGAGTCTGAAGATAGCCAAAGACACATTACAATACTAAAACTTACTTCTGTTGGAGATTTAAGATACTAGTGACAGATGTCAGACATGGAATTTTCTATAGCACTGCATGTAACAGAGTATGTGCTGAAGAGTCTGAGAACCGGGGGCTGGAGGGATGGCTCAGAGGTTAAGAGCACTGGCTGCTCTTCCAGAGATCCTGAGTTCAATTCCCAGCAACCACATGGTGGCTCACAACCATCTGTAATGAGATCTGATGCCCTCTTCTGGCATACAGGCAAACATGCAGACAGAACACTATTTAAAAAAAAAAAAAAAAGAGTCTGAGAACCAAATACAGTGTGACAGAACTACCCATCCTTTGTGTAGCATGGTCACTTCAGTTGCTAAACTTTCTTGTGTTGGCCTAACTTCCCCTTTGGAAGTCTATCTTCTAAAAACACTATACCCAATTCTGTAGCAGCTGTGCATCTCTGCTCAATTCTTTGTTCCAGGATAAAAGAATCTCAAACACTTCCAGGGGTGCAGATTAAACTCTATGTGTTTTTAATATGTTACTTAGTTATGCAGACTGCTTATTATTCCTACATTAAGGTTTGAAAGCCATTCTAAGAATATGGTAACAAAACTGCGATACCCGTATTTGGAGGAAAGAGCTGGAGAGTTTTGGAAGCAATCTCATTTGGGAATCAATGAATAAGGAGAGAGTCAGAAGATACACATTTACATTAAAACATAGAACAACTAGAACAATGACAAAATCTTCAGATGCTATACAAACTCTGACTTCCATTTACTTATTTACTTATTTTGACTTGGGGACCTCATTTTAAGAACACAGTCTCCTTGAAGCCACTGACCTGGTGATTTACATATGAATGACAATGTGGTGTAGGAAGAAAAAAATGGCAGGAAAAAGTCTTAGTGAAATTGATGTGCAGATCTGTTGTGGGTCCCCAGTGGAGGTGGTGTGGAAACAAGCAACTGTCTTTAAACAGAAAAGCAAGTGGGGAGAGTCAGTAGTTCATCTACAGGTTAGGATCCCACTGCCCTCCTTCACTCTATTCCAGCCCTCCTTTTTTCTAGCCACCACTTCTGGGATCTGCATTTCCTCACTTCAAACCTTCTCTAATGTTACTCACCTTTCCAAAGCGCCTTTGATCTACTTTAATTTTCCAAATAGGTGCCTCTTTTTATTCCTGTTCTCCCCATCACAGTACTTCTTTGAATATCATAGAAGTGCATCAATAGTGAGCTTTTCTGTGGCTCCTCAAATAGACACAGGCAGCTCCCTCCCTATCCAACTCTTGCTCTTCCCTCTCTGCTTAATATCTGTATATTCTTATGTGACACCTCCTCAGTGTAGAGCCCAGTGCTACTGTGAATCAATGAATATTTCTTCAAATTATAGCACAGACAATAGTACTATTTTGGTAAACCTCATTAACTTATTTGTATGTTTATGCTTTTATAAATGTCCATCTATTTTATTTAGATACATATAAATTGGAACTTTCCCAAATTAACATCCATGAAAGACCTTTCTGAAATAGCAAATAAATCTCAATGATGATTTACAGTTAAACATGTGTCTTAATGAATATGTAAGAAAGGAAACAACGGCAGTAATAAACACTTTCTCTACCATGCCTTTTCTACACTTTATAGTTAGCATTTTTTAGTCAAACACAGGAATGATGTCATATGGAAGCTCTCCAATGCTAAAGGTTGAATAACTAGATACAGGCATAAACTGTGCTTAACAATGGTTTCACTGCCTTGCATTACTGGAGTAATGCAAAACAGAATAAAGCTCTCCTGTCTTGAACATGCTGTAGTCTGTTGGAATCATACAAACTAGCCATAGCATGCTATAGCAAAACACAAAACACCTATTGTAACCGAGTAAGTAAATTCATAAAGTATAACCAAGTTGTTATGGTGGAGATGTAAATGTAGCAATTAATTACTCCCATGAGAGTTAACTGCAGCATTACTAGGCAGATCCCATTTTTAGAAAACTGCAGGAAGAGTTGGTATTTGCTGGGTGAACAAACAGGAACAGACATTACACATCAAAGGAACAGTAAGTTCAGAAAGACAGGGAGTCATAAAGAAGGTAATATTACATGCTCTGAGAAAGGTGAAAATTACGGCTTGCCTGAAGCCCAGAGGCCTGTGGGAAATTACAATATAAGGAAATGAAGCTAGAGAAATAGTTTTGGGCCAAGTGGTAAAAAGATTTATGCCTCAAATAAAGGCGATGATCTTGTACAAGTCTGTTTGTGTTACCAGGGGAGCCACATAACCAATTTTTTAAGGTAATAGAAGTAGAGTTGCCAGTCATTGAGTGCTTCCTAAATCCCCCGTCCTTCCTTTGTAGGAGCTTCACTGTTGTAATCTCATAAAATTAATTCTCCAGAACTGCACTATGAAGTAGATAGCATGAATCTCATTTTACAAGTGACCAATCAAAGCCTGATAGAAGTTAGCAAAGTTACTCTTGTTCACAGGTCTCGTAGGCACTGAGGTATTCTCTGGGTGAGACTTCTAAATTTTCATCAGGGGCATCAGGGGATGCAAACAGGTCTTCAGAAGCATTGTGACTGAGGCATAAAATTTTAAGATTTAAATAAGCACTCATTGTCATTGTCTTCCAAGCATGGACTCTAACCTCACACGACCCCCATACGTCAAGTTCTTTCTACTCCATCTTCTTTGTTACTGACAAACTTGACCCAGAATATTTTATTTCTAAAAGTATTAATGTTTATCTATCCCTAGGTCTTGCCAGTTTTCAGTTTCTGACTTGCAGATCTTTATAGGCCTACAAAGTTTTTTCTAGGTTTTTATCAAATACAAAATGATTTTCTCATTTTAATGAGGTTTGACTATCTTGAAATTCATGCCCAAATTTAATCACTGTTGTGAAGCCTTAAGAGAGTGGAAATTTTATGTTGTTCTTAAAAAAGGCTTTTTGGGCTTGATTGGGATTAGATTAGGTCATGTGGAGCCAACAGAAATGAATACTGATGATTTTAAGAGAGGAAAACCAGAGTATATATGCATGCTCCCTTGTAGTGAGTTGTCTTTTGTACCACCAGCCAGCTCCCAAATAATGACATGGAGACTTATTATTAATTATAAAAGCTCGGCTTTGGTTTAGGCTTTTCCGTAACTAGGTCTTATAACTTAACCTGTTTTTTATTAATTTACATTCTACCACATGGCATTACTTCATCTCTGTACTGCCTATCCTGCTTCCTCTGAATCTGGCTGGTGATTCCTGCGTTTCTTCTTCCCAGTGTCTTATCTCTCCCCAGAAATCCCACCTACACTCTCCTGCCTAGCTATTGACTGTTCATCTCTTTATTAAACCAATTAGAACACAACAGTGGCACAACTTCACACAATATACACATATCTGGCAACATTTTCAATCTTCTGCTCCATGATGCTCTTCACTGACTCAGGGCTCTGTCATCTACAGGTCCGTCACCAGATGGAAGTCCCTTGACTTTAGACCAGAATCAGAGCCAAAATTTGCCTCTGCAATTCAGGAATCCCATGTCTGTGACAATGTATTATTAGCAATGGAAATGAGCTAATAGAAAGGGATTTCATTGAAAATATAATTGTGTTAAACTAAGTAACTATACACATTAGTTAGAGAAGTGATAGATATTGTGTCTGATGAAGTTTAGGAAGCTGAGAATTTTTAAAACTAGTATACAGTCTCAGGCTTGCAAGAGAGGCTAAGGATAAAAGTAATTTGTATTTGTAGCAAACTATTTCAAGTCTGAGAAAAAATTGTGCAGTATAATTACATAATCTTAGATAGTAAAATGTTCTTTTGTCACAAAATCTCGAAGTAAAGTATAAGCTTTCAAAAAGCCCTGGTTGAGTTAAAAGAATCATTTTCTCTACCCCAGATACCTTCCCAGGGAAACAAAGCCTTCCATTTCTCCTTTCTTGAATTGCACATTTCCATGCTATTCTAGAAATTATGTATTTTAATTTTCTTCAGTTTAGTTAGGGACCATAGCTGCAGGACAGAAGTCATCACAGAAGGTATAAACTACATTTGGAAGGCTCAAGTGGTACTTGATCCAAGGTACAGACTTAAATCAAAAAGATAAACTAGGATAACAATGAGAATTTAGTGAAGACTGTTCATGAATTTGAAGGAGAACAAAGAGTGGGATATGGGAGGGCTTAGAAGGAGGAAATGATGTAATTATACTATAATCTTAAGGGAAAAAAAGACTGTCAACAATTTCAGAATAAAAACACTCCAAGAGTGCTGTAAGCTTCATAGTGGGGGCTCTGGTGTATGTGTGGGATTTAAGGAGGTTATCTGGGATGGACTGGAGGAGGAAAGGGAGGGAGAAAGTCAAGTAATTCTATTTCAATAAGAATAAAAATACTTACAAATCAAAATAAGAGTCTGACTCTTCACAATCAAAAACTACTTTAAGTGCAGTAGAATAAAATTTTAAGCAGCACATTATGAGATAACTTTGCTATCTTGTGGCCAATACACATGGGACCCAGGAAGACATACAAACAGTAATTTTCTGCCAAAGAGAGTTACCTCTTTATGGTTCTTTATATGAAGCTGCAAAAGGGATCTCTCCCACTATCCTTATTGAAATTACCCAAAATGTCAGTGACACATAATAATAAAAATAGAGTCAACATGGTTAGTTTACATCCCCCAAAGATTTTGTACTACTAGATTTATAAAAATATTTTTAAGAAAAACATCATTTTAGTTATGTTAACAGAATTCATAAAGCATGTGACTTTTGGAAGCAGGGATACTTTTGTCTGTAACAGGATTCTAAAATATATTGTCAGACTTCGTCATTCATGAGAATAAGTCCAATGATCCAGAATTGTTATGCTCAAGGTTATAGTGTATCCCATAGGAAAAATGAGAAGGGGACAGGAGAGATGGTCCAGTGGGTAAAGCACTTCTCACACAAACATGAGGACTTGAATTGAGCCCTCCAAAACCCACATAAAGCCAAGCATTGTAGTATACTCTGCAACCATTGTGCTCCAACCAGGAGATAGAAAGTGAGGCAAGAGAATTGTCTGGAAACTTGTGGGCCAGCTTGGTGTACATAGAGATGAACAACGAAAGACCCAGAAGAGGCCACATGCAAACTTCTTGGTGCCCATTCTTCATATAATTACAGAAAAACTACTTTCTTTCCCTAGTAAGATGTTTGGCAGCTGGGTAAAATATCCCAAAGGAGTATAGTTCACCTGATCCTTGCTGTCCAGAGTTTTTAATTAAGATCTATTGGGTAAGTATGTACTACTATGAACTTTCCAGCTTTGATGTCCGAAGGAAAGTCCACACACACAGCATAAATAATATTTTTAAAATAAATTGCCTTATGAAAGTGGTATGCCTCAAGGCCACAAGCACACATTCACCCCAGGCAGAGCCATCACTGCTCAGAGCTCAGTTGTGAGGAGAGAAGCAAGGGTCTGCTTGAGAACATGCCTTTCTGTGGGATGGGCAGACTTTGAGGACATTATGCAGAACCAAGCATTTCCTGCATATTCTTGCTCTATATTGGTTACCCAGCTGTGTTGTTAATATTCTTAATACCTTTGAACTAGAATCCCTGGGAACCACATGTGGCCATCTTTCTTTGTGCCTGTAAGAGAGAAGAGAAAATTTAGAACTCCACTCCTGTGTGTCTCCCAGCCATTTTTTTTCCATGCTTATCCCTTTCCCACCTCTAATTTCAGAAATCTGTGACTAGCCTTCCCTAGTCAATTATACAGCCTGCTTGGTTCTAAGAGTCAGGTTTATTATCATAACTAGTTATTAGAAAAAATCATTGTTATAAAGAGCTTTTAGCCTTTCTGTTTTACAAAGCAAGAAATAAAAGTAAATAATTTGTAGTCAGATTTCCAATAACACATTTTTCTTAAGTTTTGAGGTAGAGTTTTGATGGACTGTAAACCAAGATAGGGACCAAAGCTATAACTCAACCATAAAGTTTGCTTGTCCATTATTGGTAGACCATATCTGCAGTGCCATAATAGAAAATAACTTATTTGCTTATTGTTTTATCCTATTGTACATTAAAAAAATATTGCTGGTTTTTGGTTATCATAGTGCCTGTGTGAAGTGTGTGTGTGTGTGTGTGTGTGTGTGTGTGTGTGTGTGTGTGTGTTTGTGTATGTGTGAGTGTTTGTGTATGTGTGTGTGTGTGATGTGTGCATGTGTGTGTGTGTATGCATGTGAAATCTTTACATTGTCTTTTTTTCATTTGTTGAAAGGCAGTGTCATAATATATCATGTAAACTGTGTTGAAAAACCTCTTTGGTGAAACTGAGTTTGGGTTTTAAAAAAAATTTAAGAGCTTTCTAAAAAGAATGAATACCCTATGCATAGGAACAGAGGTGAAAATATCTTTGATGAAGTCAAATATGAAAAAGAAGAGTAATGTGTAGAGTGTGGAAGACAGACGCCACCAGGAACCAAGACTGGACTAGGATGTTAATCAAGGAATTTGGGGAAGAACAGAGGTTGAGATTTGGTGCTGTATTGAATTGTGTCCTTGTGGTGGTATTGTGTTCCCCAAAATATTGTGTACCTTAATAAACTTATCTGGGGTCAGAGACAGAACAGCCACAATATTAAACATGAGGATAGGCAGTGGTAGCATACGCCTTTAATCCTAGCATTCCAGAGACAGAAATCCCTCTGGATCTCTGTGAGTTCAAGGCCACATTGGAAACGGCCAGGCGTGATGACACACGCCTTTAATCCCAGTAAACCAGCCTTTAATCCCAGGGAGTGGTGGTAGAGAGCAGAAAGGTATATAAGGCGTGAAGAAACTCGAGGCATTTGGCCTGGAGAAGCATTTGGACTGGTTAAGCATTCAGGCTTCTAGCAGCAGTTCAGCTGAGAGTCATTCGGATATGAGGACATAGAGGCTTCCAGTCTGAGGAAGCAAGACCAGCTGAGAAGTTTGCCAGGTGAGGTTAGCTGTGGCTCGTTCTGTCTCTCTGATCTTCCAGTGTTCACCCCAATACCTGGCTGAGGTTTGATTTTATTAATAAGAATTTTTAAGATTCATGCTACATGTCCTCACTATCCAGAGGCTGGGGATGTTTGACTGTCTTTCACACTTGGGAGGAACACATTAAATTACTTCCTCTGAAACAACAAAGATCCCAGCAGTCATCTGTAAGATGACCAAAGTTTCATGAATTATATGTCACCCTTCCTGAGAAAATTTCAAAGAAGGTTGTTTCAAAACAAGAATATAAGACAGATTAAATCAAAATGTTCCTTGGAGAAGGTCATGTATGTACTTGTAAATCTTCCTGAGCTTCCCACATGAAAAAAATATTTTAAAAATGCTCCTAAGTTTCATTGTTCAAGGCAGTATTGTTCTTTTTGAAGGATAGGTCTGTGGGGGTGCAGAAGTTGGTTTGGCAAGATCTAGTTTTCAAGCCCCATGCAAAACTGTCAGTGACTTTATTCAGTTTCACTCTTTCAGTGCGTCAGGATTCACAAGAAAGGAAAAAGGTTTTGTGTGAGCTAATTCATTATTATATACTAGCCCCTCACCCTTCTCCAGGAAAAATAATATGGGAATTTCAGCACATGTAAGTGGAGATCTTTCTTCCTGATGTTTTCTGCAAAGAAACACCATTATTCTTTGGGAAACCCAGAGCACTTCAGCTGTTTCTGCCTGTTGAAAAAAAATGATAAATTTTGCCTCCAAACCATCTTTTTAAATTCCTTTCACTATATTTTCATGATTCCATTTCGTAAGTTTTACATTAGGAATTGTATGCTTTGGAGCGACCCATTCTTTGAAACTAGCAAGCCTTCTGATGCTGCCCCTTTACAGAAATAAATGAAAACTCAACTTTCATTTACTCTTTACACTCATTATTCATGCAGTTTGGTGTTTCAAACCCAGTGAAATACCCCTCCCCTGACTATAGGCATGAGCCATGGGGGTTAGTGTAGTCTTCAATCTGGATGGGTGTTCTATTAAGGAAGTCACTAAAATTGTTTCATTTCTTCAGAAAGTGAAAAATATTCTCCAGAATTTCAGACAAAGTCATTTCAAACCCCAGTGAAATGTGACCGTTGGAAGAAAGCAAAAGGCTTTACTTTGTTATGGTGTGATGTTGGTGGTGCAGGGGATGAAGCTGTCAAAATGTGGCTTATCTAATCCTAGAGACAAGAAGAGTGATAGTCCTGACACTACTACAGAAACGCTTCTCTCCAGCAATGATCTGTACTCATCCTGCTCTGCGTACACCTCCCTAGGAGTTCCCACCAAAGTCCTATAATATCCAGGTGTCAACTTTAAATGTAGTATGTTTTTAGTTTTTTAAAATAACTTCCAGGAAAAGGGTGAGAGAAGATAAATGTTGAGCATTTGTGTTGTATGAGTCATTGAGACAACTTGTGCACATGTATTAGTTAAATTTTTAACAAATGTATAACATGAACATTCTATTATCTTACATTTAATATATAATAGGTTCTCAAGGTTCATAGGGATTAACTTCCTTATGATCAGTCATATATTTAAGTTTATATATTTGAATCCATATTTCTGAAAAATTTACAACAGCACCTAAGCTTTCACACACTCGTGGTGAGTCTGTTAACAAATGAGAAGCATCAGTAAATTTAGAATTAGAAGGGCTATATGTGAACTATAGTTCCCCAACTTGATCTTGTGACTGAGTCAACTCTGTAACTTATCTGAATAGGGACCTCTGATTTTTTGAGAATAATCAGTGAATCATAATACAATATCTTTAAACTCTAGAGATATCTGAACTGTCCGACAGTAGGCTTGCAGCTCACATCAGCTCATTTGGCATTGATGCAAAAGGTTTTGTGAGAAGCTTAAATCCCTTCCAGTTAACTTTGTGATCCTGCTTACTGCTGGTGGGTGAGTTGATTTGTAGCATTTGGGGTGTGTAGAGAAATTTGAACATTGAAGACAGTAATCAAAATGATTACCATGGAAAGTACATAGAGGGCTGGGCTAAAAAATGCCTGAATTTGTAACTGGGATACAGGTGTACACATAACCTATTATAATATTTGTTTTGTTTCTTTTATGATTTGAATAATTTATTTTCAAATTATAGTAATGAAAAATATGGATGTTATAACATTTGATTTGACTCCTGCTATTTCTCCAGAAGAGGCACACCTTGAGACTGGTCCTTTATGTTCTCCCAACTGTGATCTTCCTCTTCATTGTTACATTTATAGTCACTACAAGTTCTCCCTCTGGATCAGGAGAGAACAAGTTGTGTATGGGCACATCATTTCCCTCATGCCACAAAATACTTCAGAACACAAGTTACTGAAACACTGTGAGGGTCTGGCAAACACTGTTCTAATTATGGATTCACAATGCCAAAGACCTATTTGTGAATCAGTTATTTTATTCATTAGCAAGTATGATACATTCAAGCTGCTGCAGCTAAATACTTAAGAGCTTCTCCAGTTTCAAGGTTAAACATTGAGGTTAATTAAATTTGGATGAAAAATTGGCTATAGGGCATATCTAGAGACACCAGCTGACACCACTACCAGTATCAATACCCAACATATTTACAGTAACTCGTGTTTACCAGGTACTATACCCTGTGTTGGGTGATGCACACAATTATTTAAAATTATGATCAATAAAATGTAATACAATTTAAATAAGTTGCTTAAATAAGTTGTTTAATAAGTTGCTCAAGGCATGGATCTGGTACATGGCCTAGACAAACATTATTTTAAAGTCATTGTCAGATCCTCTCACACTTAACAGCATAGCTTTGTGGTATCTGTAATTAATTCTTCTCACAAACAAAATCTCAGGACCAGATAGAATCACACGTGAAATCATTTAAGCTTTTAAGGAAGATCCAATGTCATCTCAATTTGTTCCACATAAGAGAAAGGGAAGGAACACTACTAAGTTCATTCTAAGAAGCCACCATTATCCTGATATATAATTAAGATTAACACTCAAAATATGAAAAGAAAAAAAAGGACATTTTCTTGCTGAACATAGATGAAAACCTTCTCCACACACTTACAAAGTGAATTCAGGAACACATTAAGAAGACCATACATCATTATCAAATGGGATTCATCAGGGATGCACAAGGTTAGACTAACATACACAAATCAATACATACAACATACCATAAAACAGATTAAGAGCAGAAATCATATCATCACCTTAACCAATGCTGAAAAGCCATCTGACAAAATTCAACATGAGTTTGTGATAAAAGTTCTACAGGCAAATGGATGGAACTAGAAAATATCATCCAGAGGGAGATAGCCAAGACTCAGAAAGACAAACATGGTATGTACTCACTCATAAGTGGATACTGGATGTAAAGGAAAGGATAACCAGACTACAACCTATAGCTCTAGAGAAGCTAGGTAACAAGGAGGACCCTAAGAGGGAATCGTGAATCACCCTGGAAAGGGGAAATAGATGAAATCTCCATGAGTAAACTGGGGATGAGTGGTGGGCAATAGAGGGTAGGGAATGGGGGATGAAAACATAAGGAAATGGGATGGTTGAGCTGGAACAGTGAGGGAGTGGGAGAGAAATGAAAGACAGACTTTGATAGAGGGAGACATTATGGGGATAGGGAGAAACCTGGTGCTAGGGAAGTTCCTAGGAATCCAAAAGGATGACCCCAGATTGGACTGCTAGCAATAGTGTAGAGGGTGCCTGAATTGGCTTACCTCAGTAATCTGATTGGTGAATACCCTAAGTGTCATCATAGAGCCTTTATCCAGTAACTGATGGAAACAGATGCAGAGATCCACAGCCAAGCACCAGGCCAAGCTCAAGAAGTCCAGTCAAAGAGAGAGAAGAGGGATTCTATGGGCAAGAGGCATCAAGATCATGAAGGAGAAACATACAGAGACAACCAAACCAAGCTAGGGGGAACTCGAACTTTAGACCAACAGCTGTAGAGCTTCCATAGGACTGGACTAGGTCCTCTGCATAATTGAGACAGTTGTGTAGCTTGATCTGCTTAAGGGACCCCCTGGCAGTATGATCAGGATCCATCCCTGGTGCATGAGCTGATATTTTGGAGCCTACTACCGATGATGGGACACCTTGCACAGCTTTGATGCAGGGGGAAGGGGCTTGGATGTACCTCAACTGAATACACCAGGCTCTGCTGATTTCCCATGAAAGGCCTTACCTTTTCAGAAGAGGAAATGGGGGCTGGGCTGGGGTCTGGGGAAGACTATAGGGGTGGGAGGAGGGAAGAGAGGGGAATCTGTGATTGGTATGTAAAATGAATAAAAAATTTCTTAATAGAAGAAAGTCCTGCAGACATTAGGAATAGATAGAGCATACCACAAAATAACATAAGTTGTATACAACAAAACTATAGAGAGCACCATTTAAACAGAGGTAAACTGAGATAATTTCTTTTAAAATCATGAATGAGACAGAGATGATGACTGTGCCCTATCTTATTCAGTACAATTCTCACATCTTAGCTATAACAATCAGACAAGAGAAAGACATAATATGAGAAAAATGCAAAGAAAGAAGCCAAACTATAATTTCTATAATTAAATGATAATATAATTCTATGGTTAAAAGATCCTATAAAACTACTAGGAAATGTTGAGATTTAATAATACCTGCAATAAAGCTGAAGGATACAAACTCAATTAAAAAAACTAGGGAGTGGATCTTTATTATGGAGAATCCTCTGAGTATATTTTACAAGGATTATTTTTCTCTTATTGACCCCACCACAACCACCAGAAACATTGAAAATCTTGCTTTGGAGTATTGTTATCGTCATGGAATTCTGCTGTGTATTAAATGTGTTGCCAAAGTTCTTGTGTTTTAGAAACTCAGTCATCAATGCCACAGATGATCTGAGAGTTTTTCAAGTCATGAAAATTCCACCCTCATGAAAGAATTCATGATATCATTAGAGTGGTTTCTTGTTGCCAAATGAGTTTCTCCAAAAGCAAACTTAGCCCCTAGTTCCTCATTGTAACTTCTCTGACATCATGTGACACCCATTAGCAAGAATGCCCTCCTCAGTAGCCACGGACTTTCCAATCTTCAAGGTGATGGATTGAACACACTTATGTTCATTTCAAATTTCTCATGCTCAGGCAGTTTGTTATAGTGCAACAGCTAGAATACAACAGACTTAAGTAGGCAAAAACCACAGACACTGGGGCTGTTCTAACTGCACAAACACCCGGGAAAGTCTCATTTACCATCTAGTCCTTACTTGCCCTATAGATTTCATTAGTCATAATTAAAGGGCTAATGCATGTTCATGGCCTCACTGAGCTCTTTCCCAACAAAGCAGAAAGAATGTCTGGTCCATACTGCATGGGTTCACCTGCATTTAAGAGTAGATGACTTTTTGCGTGTAATTTTATTTTCTGGTGGATCCAAAATAAAACAAAACAAAACAAACAAACAAAAAAACCCAAACAAACTTCATTCTGATAATAAAATTAACTACTGTTATAATTAAGTTTTGGAGTATTGTCACGCAAATTTATTCACATATTATCTGTAGTTATTCCATAGTACAGCATCACAGTTCGGTGATCAAAACAGAGATTATACAGCTTGCAAATCAAGAAATATTTAATGTATCAAAATTATTGATAGCTTTTTACATGATTTTCATTCTGCCATGAACCAATATTGCAGGCAACATCTCTGTGGATGTATTTTCCATTTTTTTTTACACTTGTGTAATTATTCAGACAACTCTGAGATTTGAAATTTCTACTTCAGAGAGCATACATAGGTCTTTCTCTAGAATATTTGAAACTGTTTTCACTCTAAAAGAAGAGATACTTAAACCTTATTCTGGTTCAATTTTTTAAAACATTAATGCAAGAAAATATTACATAGAATTTTTGACACTAGTTTGTAGATGTAACCAACCGTCTTATTAAATAAGAAACACAGAGCCAAGGTAAAGATAAAAGCCCAAGAGGTCAGAGCTAGGAGCCTTACCACCTGCCTCCAGCCAGCTTCTTCCGCCAAGAGACCTCTCCGAAAAAGGAGCTACTTCCTGTGCATATGTCTTATAAAGAGTTCTTGTTCTTCCTTCTCATTGGTTGTAAACCCAACCACATGACCGTCTCGTCACTGCCTATCTGTAGGTCACTCCAGGTCTTCTATGGTTGGTATTGAGATTAAAGGCGTGTGTCTCCAATGCTGGCTGTATCCTTGAACACACAGAGATCTACCTAGTTCTGCTTACAGTGCTGGGATTAAAGGCGTGCACCACCACACCCGGCTCTTGCTATGGCTTGCTAATAGCTCTGACCCCTAGGCAACTTTATTTATGAACATACAAATAAAATTACATTTCAGTACAAATAGAATACCACTATATTTCCCCTTTTCTATTTTAATAAAAAGAAAAAAAAAGGAAAGCTGTAACTAATATAAGAAAAACTATATACAAAAGTACAATAACTATATACAATATATACAAGTGATGAATACCTAAACAATGTCTAGTCCATTTGTATTTGACAAATTCAGAGAAAATAATTCCATTACTTATCCTATTTTGGTAAGTCCAAAATATACCTAATTCCTTTCTATCCTAACTAATCTTCAACTATAATTAATTAATCTTTAAATATAACTAACTAATCTTCAACTCCCTCAGAGACCCAAGAAGAAAAATAATATTACCTAACAAAAATAAAAACAAGAAGTGCATGCAAGCAGCTTCCAAAAAAATTGTGAGTTGACAGAAACAGCCAGTTGCCTGGACAGTCACCTGAGGTTTCTCCACAGTGTTGGGGCATCATCTTCAGCCTATAGGCTTAGCGTATCTGACAGACTCATTTGTGAAGTAGGATGTACACAAGGTCAACAGTTCAACCTCACCTTGGGTGAGAGCAGTCCATGTACCAGAAACACCTGAATTCCACTAGTGCCATGTCATGATTCAGGATTTTGAATTCTGGAAATTGATGATGGTTTTTTAATTCAGCTGTCCATTCTTCTTGACCGTGTATGTGTGGCTTCATTTCAGCATCCCGTTCTTCTCCACATCCCTCTATTAAATGCCAGTCTGCTATTGAGAGGCGTGAGCTTAGTTACTCTTCAAGAATAACTGTTTCAGCTGCTGTTCCATTGCACATCAGAAGCCATCGGCCCACTGCCTGTTCAGCTGCCTTTGAAGGAAAGGGCACTGTACCTTTTCCGGATTGTGAAGGCCACTTCAGGGATGGTGCCATATTGTCCTGGCCTCAGAAGATGCCTTTTGATAAAGCCATAACCACACTTGTTTTGGCAAGAATCAGTAGTCCTTTGTTTCATTTCTGTCTGTCCATTTTGTCCTGTTGTCAGCAGTAGATTCAAGGATACTTTGTTGGCCAGTGGCTAACATTTGCCACAATGAAAGTTAATTCCATATGCAGATTCTTCAATGCCCATAGTCTCTCTGAAGTAGATTGGTACTGCCAGGAGCCAACATGTCTCATAGTCATAACAAAAAAGAAAAATTTTCTAAGTTACTAAAACATTTTAAATGCCATTTTCTGTAGATCTCTGAAGGGTTTGAAGATGACCTGTCTGTCTAAAATATATCTGCTCAATCTAGAAAACATACCTAATATGACTACAAGTTCTATTGGAATGTCTAACTACTAACTTTCATTCCTTTATATCCTAATAGTTGGTA
>CABHPQ010149019.1:0-18556 GCA_902168405.1 Peromyscus aztecus | reverse complement strand
GCCCCACAACTCTTCATTTTTATTGGTTGTGCTTTTCTGTAATGGTCTCTGTCTGTTGCAAAATGAAGTTTCCCAGTTAAGGGGTGAAGACTATACTAGTCTGTGGTCTTAAGGAGAAATATTTAGAATGCTGGAAGGGGTTATGCTGGTTTTACCTGAATCTTTTGAAAGGAAAACGGAAGAAACAGAGCCCTAACTTAACACCATCCCTTTCTTCTTCCCTTCCTTCCTTCTTCCCTCCCTCCCTCCCTCCCCACCCCCCCCCCCTCCCCTCCTCCTTTCTTCCTTCCTTCCTTCCTTCCTTCCTTCCTTCCTTTTTTGGTTCTTTATTTTGTGTCATGATACAATTTTTCTTTATAAACACATGTACAAGGCCTGGAAGTTTCAAAAGGGACCAAATGAAGGTGAAATATTCTGTACTTCAGAAGCATTTTCTTTGAAAATGTAAGCCAGCCAATGAATCAGGAAATTGCTTTTTATACAATTTTGCTAAACAAATATATTACTAAATTAAATGCATACCTTAGTAGATCTCCTCTCTGTATGTTAAGCATGCTTGCTATTTTTCTTATCAGAGAGAAATTCTATAGAAGACTAAGTACTTTTTAGGATTATGATTTTTCTAAAGTTATTGACAACTTTTCCTTTCAGGCTTAACAGAAATAGCTGAAAATATACTTTATTTTCAGAAATAAATAATCAATTATTTTAGATATATTAAAAAATAAATATTGTTTCTATACATAGCTTATTGCCAGAAATGTTTGAACAAATGTAAATAGCATTTTTGGGACTATCACTGAGAGAAGGAAAGATTGTGAATTCAAATACATAATAGAGAAGTTTTAATGTTTCAACATTTCAAGTATGCATATAATATATTCTGATCAAAACAATCTCCCATTCTCCTCTCTCTTATTTCTCACATGCCTCCTATTACAAGCATGCTCCCAAATTCATGGACTTATCTTTTATAATCCACCAATCCACTTAGTGCTGCCCATATGTGCATGATTGAATGACAGAAGCGTGTGGAGTTTCTCAGGCACTGCATCATGAGAGAGAACCAGTTCTTCCTCCATACTCAGGCATCAGTTACCAGCTGTGCTTGAACTGTACAGTCTCTTCCTCTTCTGTGAGATTTTTGACTGACTTTTCTCTATCATGTATAGTGAAAATATTTGGGTTGTTAATCTCATTTTCCTTGTTGCTTTGGACATAATTGTTTTAAAGAAGAAAACAGAATCTCACAGAAGCCATTGCCACGCATCTACCATTTTAAAAAGGGACTTGACAACCTTCAGTTGTTACATATATATTTATTTTTGTTAATAAGAGCATGTTTTGGTGGATCATATACAAAATGTATCACTATTACATGCATGACCCAAGTGTCACCTGATATTTATTGTCCCCTTAAATATACTGAAGCACTAAGTAGGAGATTCATTGTCTGTTGTGGGATATTATTTTAAGGTGTGTTACATTTGTTACATTTGTTTTTACTGTGGAACGTTTGTTTAAGGATGCAAAGATGTGTTGCATTCTTTTTTTTTTTAAACATGGGTGCTGGAGATTTGAACTCAGGTCCTCATGCTTGTGGAGAAAGCACTTTACCCACTGAGCCATCTCCCCAGCCCCCGGGTGTTGCATTCTTTATGCTGCATTTGCTTAACTCTGTGAAGCTGTGTTACTTTGCCTGTCTAAAACACCTGATTGGTCTAAATAAATAGCTGAACGGCCCATAGCAAGGCAGGAGAAAGGATAGGTGGGGCTGGCAGGCAGAGAGAATAAACAGAAGAAAAAAAATCTGGGAAAAAAAGAAATAACAAGAGGCTAACAAGAGGAGGAGGCTAGGGTCCAGCCATCCAGCTACAGAACAATACACAGAGGAAGAAAACAAAGAAAGGTATACAAGCATAGACAAAGAGGAGAGCCCCGAGGCAAAATGTAGATGGGATAATTTAAGTTAAAAATCAGGCTAGCAACAAGTCAAGACAAGGCTTGGCATTTATTATTAAGAATAAACCTATATGTGTGGCTAGAGTTTTCCTGCCTGGCCCATGGTTAGGACAAATCTCTCTCACCTGCCAGTCCCACAGCCGCTCAGACCCAACCAAGTAAACACACAGACTTATATTGCTTACAAACTGTATGGCCGTGGCAGGCTTCTTGCTAACTGTCCTTATATCTTAAATTAATCCATTTCCATAAATCTGTACCTTGCCACATAGCTCGTGGCTTGCCGGCATCTTTACATGCTGCTTGTCCGGGTGGTGGCTGGGAGAGACTCCCTCTGCCTTCCTGTTCTTTTAATTCTCTCTGTTGGTCCCACCTATACTTTCTGCCTAGCCACTGCCAATCAGTGTTTTATTAGCAACACATTTGCCATACAGAACATCCCACAGCATATATGTGTCATATATTTGGGGGCTGGGTGGTGGATTCCCCCAAAAGAGCAAAAACAACCAACAATTGTCAGTTTTCAATTATGGGAGAAGGTTAATTATTTTTTTTACCCACTGTATGCTTAGAATTTTTCTAAGGGGTAAATAATGTATGCCAAGATTTTGAGTAAATAAGAATGTTGGGATGCTTGGGTGTGAGAATTAGACTACTCCTAAAGGTAGTATTTCTCAAATTATAAGTATCCTACTGTCACTGAAAAGAAATTTGAAATATACATGAACATCACAGTTCAATAATTAAGAATATTCATTACTTGTGATAAACATGAGACATAAAAATCACTACCAGTAATGGATTTAGATGAGAAAGAAATACCAGTACACATAAACTAGTGTCTCTAGCTCTAATTTAAGGATAAATGTTTAAAATGATCCATTTGTATATATATTTTATTGGATCAGTTTGCACTTATACTTTATTGTTTGTTTTTAAGTCTTATATGTCACATCTTACTAAAAATTGACAAAAATATTTGATGAACTTTGTCAGTTACTACACACACACACACACACACACACACACTTATACACACACATTATAGCATGACGTTTTATGAAGAAATTCCTCCTTTATGATAAACAATTGCCCTAAGGTCTGACCCTGATGATCTGTATAGTGCTTCATATAACAGAAAGATGAAAAAATACAAAGAAAGACAGAGGGACACATAGATACAGACAAAGGAAAGGAGGAAAAAGGAAAAGGCAGAAGGAGATGAAGCAGGAAAGGGTAAGGGGAGAAGGTAGATGTGTATGGGGAGGGAGGGATGTAGTGGGTAGCTATTCCAGCTTTGACCTTGAAGCACTGCCTCTAGTGAGGCAGCAAGTAAATAACAAACCTGCCTACAACCTGCCTCTGGGGCATGGCCTCGTTGGACCCTTAAGTCCTGAGATGCATATATGCTATCTCTCTTGGCTACCTCATGATCATGGATACTGGATTGTAGACCAAGTCAGAGTTCTCCAGAGAGCCATGTTAGACTGCACCTCACCTCTCCTGGATCCTGTAACTGATCCCTTTGCTGGTTGTAAATCATCCCAAAATAAACCTCTTTTGACTATCAGATAAACTACGTGGAATTGCCTTATTAATTGCCACTTTATCTGGCACCCAATGTGGGGTATGAACCCACTACCCTGAGATTAAGAGTCTCATGCTCTACCCACTGACCAGCTTCGTATCATTACAAGATAATAGAAATATCCATCTTCCAGAAATCATAAGGCGTTGGATATCCAGACATCTATAGAAGAAGGAAAGAATCTATTGGTACCAATATACACAGGGTAATATCTTACTGCCTAACGTCTATATCTCTTTAACTGTAGAAAAGTTTTGGTTCTGATTCAATTATAAATCAAGCTGGCTTTGGAGTTGTAATTTGTCTCCCTACTTCTCTAAACCCAAGCATATTGCTAAAAGAAAAAGTTAAAAATTTCTGCCTCATATCAGAAGAGCCACCTGGTGTAAGACAGAAGAAAACCAGTAAAAGGGGACCATTGTCTTCAAGATTCTATTTCTCTCTATGCTTATTCCTGATTTTTCAGAATAATTTCTTACATGTCATGTCATCTTTAAATCCAAACTTTCCATTTTGATATTAATAATGTTCAAGTTTTTCACAGTAAAAAAATAAGACATTTCCAATAGCAATCTCTGAAGTCTCCAGAAGGAAGATGGAGCCTCACAACAGCAACTCTACCCAATCCAGAATGATGCTACGGCATTCACAAACATTACTCAATGATCAAACTTGTACTGAAAACTCTCCAAGATAATTCCATAATAAGATGGTCCATCATACTACACTTCTAGCCAGAATCTCAAACAACCTTACCCATTATGCTGAGACTGACTGTATAATCTACAGTTAGTCCAACTGAGACCTAACTATCTGAGCTTTCTTACAGGACCCCACAGAGATACTACTGCCTCCTGAACAGCAGGAAGCAATTCTAAGAATATGACACCCGCTTTTCCCCAAAGGTTTCATGTTTCTCAGGGTTATGGATAATGGTTATAGGGTTGGGAGTGGAAGAAAATATTGGACTTAGTATTCTTAGGAAAAAAAAAAGGAGAATGGGTAGGTATAGGATATTAAAGTAGATTATTGTATATACTAGTAAACTGATTTAGTAAAATATCAGCCTTAGATAAATTTCACTGTTATGGATTCTTGTATATTGATACAAATGTAAAACTGTATCTGTCATATTGTATGTGTGTTCTAAATCTGTTTAGGATTTTTGGTATATTGATACATATTTAGGATTATTGTCATATTGCATATTGCACTACACATTCCTACCTCTGCTTTAACAATTTTGTGTATTGTCACAATTTTTGAGGTAATTGAACTTTTACTATACATTTGCTTACAGACTGTTTACCTTGTTTACATGAAGCCTTAGTCCTTAGGTTATTTAGGTAGATAAGACTTATAGATTTATAGTCACCTATGCTTGTCATCTCTATAGTCACATTAGTTAGGTTGTCCAGACTTACGGAAACATATGTCAGATGGATAGGTAATCTTCAAAACACTTCATAGACCTAGAAAATATGGCATTTAAAAGCTTTGATAACTTAGAATTCTGTTGACATGAGACATGATTTCTCCTGACAGCACCCATTTGATCCCAAGAGGACGTTGGGATTCTGAAACATACCATTTGGAAGTCTGTCTTCTTGTTGGCACAAAATGGCCTACTGGGCAAAGAACTGGCTCTTGTCTTGACTGCTGACAGTACGAATACTGTCCCTTCTGAATGAGTGGGACACAAGGAAAAATGACTACTGAACTCTGCCAAGACAGGATAAGATAGTCTTTAAAAACACCTGCTTCTGAAAATGGTCTGTCAGATACTTTAGACCTGTAGCCAATTTGAATGCACCAACAATGCTGAGAAATATTAGGTGACTGTCCAGACTGCCAGCTGTCTCTGTCTACTCTTTCAAGACTTCTGAAAGTTGCTTGCCTCCTTCTCCCATTTCTCGGATATTATATTCCTTCTCAGGTCTTTGATAGGATTGAAGACTAACAGTTATAGTTACAATCTTCTTGTATCTTAGCTAGAACATATTAACTATTAGATTCAGGTTTTTCAGAATTGGACACCTTTTGGAATAATCTCGATAACATGCCAGTTACCTATGTTCTAGATATCACTGGATTTTAGTATGTGTCTCTTGTTTGATGGTGTTCTTGTTGGTTGTAGCTCCATTTTATTTAGGTCATTATCCTTCATTTCTCCTGGACAATATTTGTTAATCATTTCTATTGTATATAGTTTTGTATTAGGTTAGAACTTTCTTATTTAGACAAAATGGGGGAGATGTAGTGGGTAGCTATTCCAGCTTTGACCTTGAAGCACTGCCCCTACTGAGGCAACAAGTAACTGCTATGTCTGTCTATGACCTGCCCCTGAGGTGTGGTCTCTTTGGACCCTTAATACCTGAGATGTGTACATGCTAGCTCTCTTGGCTACCTCCTGATCCTGGATGCTGGATTCCAGACCAAGTTAGAGTTCTCCACAGAATGCATGCTGGACTACACTTCACCTCTCCTGGATCCTGTAGCTGATCCCTTTGCTGGTTGTAAGTCACCCCAATATAAACCTCTTTTGACTATCAGATAAACTACGTGGAATTGCTTCAATTGCCATTTCAGGGAGGGAGAGAGAGAGAGAGAGAGAGAGAGAGAGAGAGAGAGAGAGAGATCTTTGTCTCTTTGATCAACTCCAATGTGCACAATCTACCCCAAAACTTACTTTTTCCTTTATTCAGTAGACAAATATTAGGGCGTCTGTTTCCTTCTAACTTTAATCTTTTTCATTGCTTTTGTGGAGTCCATTTTCCATCTGACTGACTAGTTCTTTTCTCTAAGTTTAAGAGAGATCTAATCATGTAGATTAGCCTGCCATCTATTAGGCTTTGAATGTAAAATTTAGATCTATAAATTAGCCTCATCCTCAAAGTTTTTGCCCTAGTGTATAATTACAGTCACCAGATCACCTTGTATGCTTACTAAGAACTCCAGCTAAGGATTAACAAACAAGCATGTTTGAATCCTTCCCAACCATTTTTCTTCATGTTTAAGAAGTTATGCAGTGATTCACCTTATTAATCTAAAAAGTATTTTCCTTGCTTCTTTTCTCTCATAGCACACATATAATATATAATATATTAACAGATTTTATATCCTTACATATATACTATATCTATCCACATTTTATTTTTCTTGGGGGTGGTATTTTTATCTTACAGCTTATAATACATCACAAAGGGAAATCAGGACAAGAACTCAAGGTAAGAATCTGGAGGCAGGAACTGAAGAGGCCATGGAGGAGTGCTGTGTACTGCTTTAAATTCTACTTCGTCCACTCTGCCTTCTGGTTTTCACCTCTTCTTACCTCTGTTATATTGACAAGCAGTTTGTTTTTCTAGCTATGGGTAATTCTTGCTCAGAATCTTGCTCTGGATGTTGTCACTGCCCAAGACACTCTTCTTCCAAACATGTATATGTTGCCAGCTCACTTTATTCACAGTCTTATCAGAATTTGCTTTTCCAGAAATAAAATAACACCACTGTTTTCACCTTAGCTCACTTTATTTTTTCTTCAAAACATTTTGGCACGTGGCATTTCATTATGTTTTTGCTTGGTACGTATGCTGTCTCATTCAGACTGTAACTTATACTAAACTGAGAAATTTTTGCTCATTTGTCTGCCCACTATTGAATTCTTTCTGCATAAGTCCTGACACATCCCTGACAGTCAATAAATACTTGTTAAATAAACATGGATTTTAAGTGGGAAAACAGGAGAATAAACAAATTGGCTTTGTGGTTATAATTCTAACGGGAAGAATGTTCTTTATGATGTAAGTATGTCTATGGGAATAGAGAAAATTAGTGTCCCAAATCTGAGGATTTTAAAGGTCATACACTCAATAAGTAAATGGAACTTAAGAAAAACACAAATGTGTCAAGAGTGTTATTTTAAGATGTACATTATAAAGAATAGTGATAACTAGATATTAACTAGATATTAGCATGTGCAGAAGAGACATTATTAATCATTATTCTTGCATTCCTCAGTATCAAAGCCATACAGATCATAACTATTTCTGTTATATGAACTAATGGGGATCTCTCTCTCTCTCTCTGTCTCTCTCTCTCTCTCTCTCTCTCTCTCATGTTTCTGAGTTTATGTGTGCAACAAGAAGGTCATCAATCATAAGAAAATAGGATGAGTTTGAGTTAATTTTGAACAATCAAGTGTAAAATGTAAGAGAATATGTAAAGGTCTGAAACTGGCATCTGAGATAGAAACAAGTTTGATTCATCTGCATATTAAGTAGAAATTGAGGCTGTGATTTCTCATAGAGGGATATATATATGTATATATGTATATATATACATATATATAAAATATATGAACATACATAAAATATTACAGACATAATATATATGTGTATATATACATATATATAAAATATATGAACATACATAAAATATTACATACTTAAGTAATATTTTAATAATGAAGCAAATATTTATTCATGAGTGATATTTTTGCATGGCATGTGACTTACTTAATAAAATAGTCATCATCGCATTTAAGAAAAGGATGTTTTCCAATGCCTTCCTTTGTTTTACCCTGAATGCATTCAAATGGCAAGAAAAACTTATGGAATCTTGTTAAGTGGAGGACAGCAGACAAGGTCCACAAGGTTTGGCATTTTGTGGCAATCCTTAGGAACCCAGGGGCTACCAAAATGACAATAAGCCTGAAGGTTTTAATGGGTTGTATATTCCACAGAAACCTACAGACAGAATAGTTTCCTCTTTCATGTCTGTCCCCACGATAGAAAGTAGAGTGCAGGATAGACCTCAGAACTGTAAGAACTCACTCACCGAACCTCTCGAAGATGGTACTAATGATCCTTTCCTGTCGCTCTTGACCTATTAAAATGTACAATATATGTATCTTTTAACATCAAACATTAATTTGGCTTCAAATACATTTTGTGTACAGTAATGATGTATGCCTCAGTGTCTCTTAATATAGGTTACTTTAAGCAGGCTAATTTTAATACATAGTAATTTCTACTTGCCAACAAGATATTTATCTGTTGCCTACTGCATCTCTGCTTTGTAAGAAAAAAATAGAATTAAGCCAGATGCATAAATCTATTCTTTTTGTGATTTTCAAATATTTTAACTTAGTATCTAAGCTTAAAGAAACATAAGAACACATTTTTTAAAAAATTAGAACTAGAAAAATATCAAATTAAATGTCAATTGAATTATACTGAATATTTTACACTGTGTTGGATACTAAAACTTATTTCTATAGCTAAGAGAGTACATCCAGCTCTACTGTAGAATTAAAAAATTCTTAGAATTATGATCTTTAAATAATTTTAATTCTTTTTTATCCAGATGTAATTTACTCTTAATAAAACCATGTATTATTTAATCATGAAACAGCATATCAAGCTAAAAATACATTTTAAGTCTAATGCTGTGTTTTCACATGGAACATCTACCCCTTCTCACCATCATTTGCCATTTTAGAGCCTACATCATTTCCCTATCTCTACAGTGTAGACAATTTACAGTTTATGTTACAAATAAAATGTTAACAAACTCCTGAGAATAAGGCATTCTCTTTAGTGTAATTGCTTTCTTATATCAGATTTCACAAAATGAACTTGGCTGTCTTGAGGCTGTGATAATATATTTTGATTTGACATCATATGCCAAGCTCTTTTTGACAGATCTTCCCATGCATAATTCCAGGTGTCAGACCAGGAAAAGTCATTTTCCTGTACCAAATTAGTCTTAGGAAAGTGACTATAAACTAAATAATATTCTATTCCTTGAGATACTTCAGTGTATTCCTTACTCCTATGTCTACTATCTATCAAACTCCACCTCTCCTTCCCTCTATCTGGGATCATAAATAAAGACGTTCTGCTGATAACATGACAACAAAGGAATACTCACACACTTGTTATCGTCAGAATTTAAATAAAACATGCCAATGTGTAAAATTCTTCCAAAGGTGAAATTTAAAGCCAATTATAAAGCTCACAAATGTCTCTACATACTTTCCCTGCAGGGAAGTTTAAGGATCATTACTCTGAAGCAGTGAAGAAACATAAATATACTACGTTTTAAAAAATCAACAAGTATCTGAAAAACAAGCAACCCATCTTTTGAAATACTATTCTGATAGGATTTTTGAAAGTGTATACTTCTAGTTCTAATGTGACAACCTGTAGTAAGGATCATGAAAATATGGAATGTAGGGCTGGAGTTACAGCTCAGCGTTTAAGAGTCCTTTATGTGTTAAAGGCCCAGATTCAGGTCCCTGTACTCACATGGCAGTTCAATACATTTGCTGGTAATGTCAATTCCGAGGGATCCAGGGTCCTTTTCTGACTTCTGCTGGCAGTATGTGCATACACATATACTCTAAGACACACACACACACACACACACACACACACACACACACACACACATGCAGGACCGCACACACCAAACTAAATAAATGAATAGGTAAATAAATAAATAAATAAATAAATAAATAAATAAATAAAAATAAATGCCTAACAATATATATTCAGGAAGACTTTCTTCTTCATATGCATTGACAAGTATTTATGGCTTTGCTTTTCAAAGCCCCTTGAATATTGCTGAACTGAGGAGGCCATCTAGAAGACTTAGCTAAGGCTTTTAAAAAGCCAGGCTTTCAACAACACAAAGACAGTGTTTTAAAATAACAACAAATATTTTGATCAAGAGAGGACAGGGACTAATTCCCCAGTTATGGGGGGAGAGAATTAATTTCAACAATGCAATGTTAATAGGCAGAGGTCAAATGACAACTAACCTTCTAGGGAAATTCCAAATTGATTCCTTTCAAATCATCTGTGGAAATGTAGCCAGGGAGTCTGTCTTCTGTGTCCTGTCCCCATGCAGAAGAATCAAGAGCAACCACTGATAGCCACATGAGTTGAGAGACCTGAACTTTTAGATAGCAGGTGACAGGAAACAGGAAATGAATGAGAATCCTTGAAATCCTGGAGCCTCCAGCCAACATTGTTCCTTCTTCTGCTTTATTCCAGTGTCAAGTTGTTCTTTCCCTCTCCCTCCATTACAGCAGTGTCCTTTACGCTTCATTCCTAAAGTAAGCTCGGCAAGTGCATCCTAGAATCTTCCAGTTTACCTCTTAGGTCAATGCTTCCTCTAAATATTTATATTTCATTTCTATGTCTGATGAGAAAGAGGATGAAAGGAATTTAAAGTTCCAATGAAATGCCGGCAGGTATAAAGGAGAACACACAGGAAACACACAGGTTAATACTCATAGATTTAACCCTGCTACCTGTCTTATTGCTTACAAGATAGCTCCCAATCCCAGCTTCCCTGTGTAATAGAGATTGAAGCTCTGGGAATATGAATTGAATTTACATAAAGTGTAGGCAAGAGGTGAATCTGATGTTCATTGTTCCTTTCAATTTTTTCCTGTAAGTACAACCGAGGTCATCGATTATTTCCACTACTAACAAGACAGACACAGTTCCTAATTCCCATGCTAATACCTACAAACGCTATTATGCTTTTATTTTTTTTCATCCAAGAAAATCTCAGTGTAATTTTCTAGAGCCATGTTTAAACAAATACATGAAAGTCCCTCAATTTGAAATACTCTCATTTGAATCACAGATATAGAACTGTGGATTCATAAAATAGTTATGTCTTACGGTGTTTCATAACAAAAAAGGAATTTGAAACTTTTCTGCTTCAAAATTATACTATAATGTTCTTCATTTCTTTCATGGAAAATGCATAGCCAGTTTCCAATTTAGGCACAAAATTCGTATGTTTATTGCAAAACATTTTACAGATCCTGTATTTCACTCTTTCAGTGGCTTCAGATGGATCGTTTGGTAATATACACAGGGGGCCTCAGACTGTGATATGTTACAGGTTGTCTTCCTTTATGACGTCATTTGTAACCATATCATCTACTCCATCACACATGGAGTTTTAAATAGATTGCTTTGGCAGAGAATCCATGGGATGGTAGATGGTGGTCTCCGGATAAGGGAAATTGGAGAACGTCTTTAAGGAGGAGGAAAGCCTCTGTTATTGAATGTTCATTTGTAGATTTGTTGATTTGCTTGTTTCATGACCACTCATCATGAAATGTCCCTGTTTCGTAGCACACAAATATGTAAAGAGAACAGGGGTGTGTGCCACAAGCGGTCATTTTGTTCCTATGCTTTCAGTGTCCTTTGCTTCCTACACAGCCCTTCTCTGCCTTATCCCAAGAAGATACCTGACTTTCTCATACTAAGCATTATCAAACATGCTGACATTTTATTCTGTTTTGCTTTTACCTGATTTTCAAGCCTCACCTCCTTTGTTTCCTTCCCAAGAACCAAAACTTCCTATTTATTGCTTCCATTACCGTTTTTTTTTTTCCCAGTAGTTTCTTGGTATACTTATTTCTCCCACAATATCATCCACTGGATATAAACTCTAATAAATACATTCTTAAGTTGAAAAAAGGATTGAACAGTGTTTTAGACTCTATCAGGAAGTAATTTTGGTCACATCACACTTTTCAATTTTTTATTTCAGTTCTATTCTATTAGAAGTAGTGGGATTATAGCTTATTTACTTTCTTTTGCTCCTTGTTTAAAATGCACTAAATTAATATTTTAGAGCATACTCCTTCCTCTGTTATGTGCACCTTTGCTTTTTTTGAACTGGGATATTATGCCTTTGGAAAAGTCCTTCGCATAGCACTGAAGTGCCACTCAAATGGCAGTGATCCTTCATCTATTATAGTTAATTCCTTTCAAGATATTGCCATCCCTTATTCCCAAGAAACGTAATTATTTGGAAATAGATTTTTACTTTCATATTAGAGTGCTTTAACCTGTTTGAAGCAAGAGGTCAACAGATATTTGAATCATGGTAGGATTGTCTTTCTATTCAGACTGCTCAAAATTTTAAATGAATAGTTCAATTAAATAAGCATTCCAAAGCTTTAAAAATATTGGATATATTAGTGGGGTTAATATCTGTTAAATCATAACATTATCATCTGCCAGTTTATCAAGGCCCTCTCAGAGCATGTGTACTGAAGCTGGACAAGCACACCTGACTCTTGTCTTTCAGACTGTGAGACTAACAGTTCTTCCTATTATACACGTACAGAAAGAAAACCTCATTTTCAAAACATAGCAAAGTCTTTGTAAGGAAAGGAGGCAGAAGGCAAAAGTGGAGGGATGCTTGATAGGTAATGATCTTTGCGGAATTGTGCATCTGTGTAACGATTTTTGTCAATAGAGTTACCTAGCACACTGAACATGAAGAAACTATGCTGCTTATAGTTGACAGGGCATAGAAGCACAAGAGAAGCTGAAGGGGGCAGTGTCTTCCTGTTTGGATGGCATAACAAGCAAGTATTTTCAGAGCCCATGCTAATCTTCTTTGTATTGTTTAGATTTATCCCTGCTGCAAGAAAAAAACATAGAATCAACTAACCTGGGCTCATAGTGGCTCACAGAGATGGAAGTGACAACCAGAGAGCCTGCATGGGACTGAACTAGGTCACTCTGCATATATATTACAGTGGTGTAGCTTGGTCCTCTTGTGGGACTCCTAACAGCAGGAACAGGGGCTGGCTATGACACTTTTACTGGCTTTTGGGTTGCCTTGCCTAGTCTTAGTATACGGGGAGGTGCTTAGTTTTACTGCAACTTGATACACCGTGATATGTTGATACTCATGGGAGACCTGCCCTTTCCTAAACAGAAATGGAGGAAGGGTGGATTGGGGGAGTGGAAACAGAGGGGGGGGGCTGTGGGGGGAGGGACTGGGAGAAGTTTGAGGAGAAACTGCGGGATGTAAAATAACTAACTAACTAACTAAATAAATAAATAAATAAATAAATTTACTGAGAACGTTAAAAAAAAAAAGCACGGATTCAAAGTAATATAAGAGAAATGTTGAGAAATGAGATTCTCCTCAGATATATATGGGCTAGTAAGCTGTTGTAAGTATCAAAGACAACAGAAACTTGTCGAGCATCTCACCCCAGACCCGCCTGGTATATCATAAAGAATATACATTGCTAGATGTCTGATCCTCTATTATCTACTACATTATTTATAAGATAAAACTTGGCAGTATAGCTTTAGAAATATTCAAAACACTCAATCTTTTGAAGTATATACTATGAAGAAGAGGCACAAAAAATGAGCAGAAAAATAAATCAAAATCCAGTTTGTGGAGCTTAGAAAAAGAGACTATTAGCTGTGATCAAATGATCCTGCCTAGTTTCATATGCATTAAATACTATAAAGGGAATTGCATTTTCTTAATGGAATTATTAATTTTATCATGTTTTTGAGTAATGGGCAGTTATTGCCATGTTTCCATACTTAGTCTGCCATTGTAGATACTCTTTCTAGTAGATTCTTTGCTTTTTCTTTTGCTTTGTTTCTTTCATTTTTAGCATTTGTGTTATGTCATTGCAAAAAAAAAAAACCTCTTAATTCATAGGGAAGAAATATTAGTTTACTTTGGAGCCAAATTTGAGAGGTGATGGCTGGCTAATGCATATTTTAGGTTATCCCAAATTCTATGTTCGAGTGGAAAATCAGTCAGTTTCATGAAGGGTTCATTTTAACAGCACAAAGAAAGTGATGAATGTAGACAGTTACAACAATGTGGTGAAATCAGATCTGATGGGTCTTAGCCCTTTGGTTAATGGAAGACTAAGGGTTGCATTAACTGAATACAAGAAGATGGTTTCAGTACTCAGGATGTTAGGTCTGATGCAGAGAGAGGGGCAAGGAATGGCTAGTGAGTGGACCAACAATAGTCTGAAAGAAATTGTAATTAGGCTCTGGACCAGAAACATTCCAACTCTCCACAGCCATCAAAGTTTTAAACAATTAGCCTTTGCAGACACAGCCTCTTGTTGTGGGATGGTCTGTATGTTAAATGTGTTGCTGTGATTGGTCAATAAATAAAACACTGATTGGCCAGTAGCCAGGCAGGAAGTATAGGCAGGACTAACAGAGAGGAGAATTGAGAGAACAGGAAGGCAGAGGGAGACACTGCCAGCCACCGCCATGACAAGCAGCATGTGAAGATGCCGGTAAGCCACGAGCCACGTGGCAAAGTATAGATTTAAATAAATGGATTAATTTAAAATGTAAGAACTAGATAGCTAGAAGCCTGAGCCATTAGGCTAAACAGTTTAAATAATATAAGTGTCTGTGTTTTTATTTTATAAGTGGGCTGTCAGACTGCCGGGGCTTGGCGGGACCCAGAGAGAACTCCAGCTACAGCCTCTTTTCGAGAATAATCTTTTGCAATTATATCCTTCCATTTATGGATCTAAACAAATGACTTTTTACATTTTCCCAAAAAAGATATTTTACATTTTTTATATTTGTAATTTGAGTCTAGGGACCTACGTCATTGTACGAATTACTTGAAATGATACAACTTTGGAGACAATATTGCTGATTCAGAGTCTATTTATTTGAAACTTAATTATCCGGCTTAAATGCTCCACTATGAAAAATAATTACACCAATATACACAGGAATAGTAATGTGAGACTATACCTGTCAAGTTTCAATCATCCCTTTGTTAATCCGTCCGATCATCTGTTAATCCGACAGGTTCTGACAGCTCACAATATAAAGACATGGCTGTAAATAATATGACATCAAGCATAATGATTTAAGAACGTCTACTTCCATACAAGAAGCTTATTATATTTTTTGTTTTCGTTTTGTTTTACTTTGTGCTTTTTCTTTTGAATATTTGTTTATTTTTATTAAATTTTATTACTTAAAACTGTTTTTTAAATTAAATATATTTTGATCATTTTCATCCCCTCTTCTCAGTACTTCTAGATCCTTTTCTCCTACCTTTATGCCCAACTTAAGTTGTTTCCCAAAAAAATAAACAAAAATCCAATACAACAACAAAACTTCCCCAAACCCAGAAACAAAATAAAACCATAGTTATGGGCCTGCACATGCGCGCGCATGCGAGCGCGCGCACACACACACACACACACACACACACACACACACACACACACAAATAAATTAAAACAAAACAAAACAACAACAAAAAAGCCTATCAAACTGTAACCAAATAAAAGCAAGCAAACAAACAAAAACTGTGGAGTCCATTATACGTTGGTCAACTACTCCTGAACATGACATCTGTCCTGGAGTGGTTGTTATATGAATCATCACTCTATTGGAGACAATTGATTTTTCCTCTCCCAGCAGGTATAAGCGATAATTCAGTCACTAACCTTTATCCTAGCAGCTAGGCTTTCATTCATTCATTTAAAAAAACCATGTCAAAATAAAATATAAAAGATAAAACAAAAACTACCACATCAAAGTTGAACAAGAAAAATCAACAGAAGGAAAAGAGCCCCAAGAGAAGACACAAGAATAAAAGATCCAATGACTCCTTTGCACACTCAGAAATTCCATAAAAACACTAAACTGGAAGCCATAACATACATGTAGAGGACCTGGTGCAGACTCACGCAGGCCCTGTGCATGTGGTTTCAGCCTAAGAGTTTGCATGAGCTTTGCTCATGTTGATTTGGAAGACCTTGTTTTCTTGATGTTCTCCATTCCTTCTGGCTCCTACACTCTTTCTGCCTTCTGTACTGTGGGGTTCCTTAAGCTCTTATGCTTTAATAACAGAACATTAGTGACTCTTGTCTGACAGTACTCTGGTCTGAAGGGAAAGTAATGGATTAGATTTGATGAAACAAAAGTGTTCTGAGCCTTGCACGGCACTACAAATTAATATTATAGCCTGGTGAAAACTGAAAATGAATGATTACAAATTATATACCTAATTACTGAAAGTCAGTGTAAGTATCTCATATATCTCATATCTGTAAAGTCTCAAGAGGTCAGAAAATTCTGTGTGTGCACTGGTACACTTTATCATTGTGGCCACAGAAAATCAATTATGGGTCATTATACCTATAAAAATATACCCTAAGCATGATTCTATTTCCTTCTCTTTTGTTGTCGTTGTTTTCCAAAACAAGGTTTGCCTGTGTAACAGCCCTGGCTGTCCTGGAACTCATTTCACAGATCAGGTTGGCCTTGAACTCACAGAGATCCCCTACTTCTGCCTACTGAATGCTGGCATTAAAGGCGTGGACTGCTACTGTTGTGTGATACTTTGTTTTTGTTCTGACAAATCAAGCTTTCCTGAAGATCAGAGGGCCAAGTTAGTTATTAGTTAAACATAGAGGCCAGGCAGTGGTAGCACACACCTTTAATCCCAGCACTTAGAAGGATGAAGCAGGAATATCAGGAGTTCAAGGCTACCCTGTGCTACACGAGGCTGATCCATACTAAAACAGAAAAAGAGCCAGGTGCTGGTGGTGGTGCATGCCTTTAATCCCAGCACTAGGCAGGTGGAGACAGTAATATAAGGTGGGAGGAGATAAGTTCTCAGCAGCATTCAGTCTGAGGGTTCCTGGAGACAGAATCTCTCTTGATTCAGTCTGAGGATTCATAGAGGTAAGAGGTTTCTGGTGGCTGGCTTCTCTGCTTCTATGATCTTTCAGCTTTTACCCTTGATATCGGACTCTGAGTTTTTATTGTTAATACAAATTATGTTCAGGCTTCATGCTGCCACCCAGTTTCTATTTCGTTTTCATACATCACTCCACACAGAAAGATTTCCTTATTGCTATTTTAATTATTATTTATGTATTTCACAATATTCATTTTTCATTCTATAATACTTTACTGAAACTTCAATAATTAACTTATTATATAATTTTATACTAATATGCATTAACAATTCAAATTCATTATTCATAATTCTCATTCCATAAAAATATACAGTGTATATTAAGGAGCATCCTCTCTCTAGAGCTCAGAATTTCTGAAGACTAACATATTTTTTTACATACTTCAAGTGTATTATTGGTCAATGTCCCTGAAATAAACTGTGAATAAATCATATCGAACTAAGACACTGTGGTATAGCACTATCTTTCTGGCCAAACTTTCATCATCTTCAAGTACTAGGCTGACTCTTTTGCCAAAGTTCACCACAGCATGGGATGACTATTGACCTTCCTTCTTGAAGTAGCGGGAAGGCTTGGCCATGGACTGCAGCTGGATATCTAGTCACCAATTTCCAACCAGCTGTTTGCAGTTTGGCTGTAATTGCACAGGTCTCAGCTTCTCTGGGAAGGCCTTGAGAATATCAACAGGTAAGGATGACGGGAGAGAACATCGCCTACACACTTGGGAGCAGTCATCTGCATGCTGTGAAGCCTTTCCAGTGTGGCTGCTTTACGGTCACCCATCTACCTGTCCGTAACCCTTCACCCACTGCTTCGTAAGTAAGCTCAATAAACTCACTATATCTACAGAATGAACTTTGGTGGAATTGTCATTGGTGTGTCACAAGACTGGGAGAGGGGTAGATATGTTTACATCTACCCTAGAGATGAAATTTTAGTGACAGTTTAGGAGGAAAAGGTATGCAGATAGCTCTTGTCCTGGAACAACTGGTAAAAACCTGAATTATCAGGGAAAACTGAAATATACAATTGGAATAACTATCAATGTTTATATATATATATATATATATATGTTCAAAATGATCCATAAGGCAATATAGTTGGCATTCCTCTATACATTCTTTATTATATAAGAAGTGCATTTTGGATATATTTTTAGATTATATTCAAAATTACTGAACATTTATATAACTGTACAACTATATTATTATCAGTTATATATGGTTATTTTCCTTCAAGATTACTAATATTAAATTTTGTTATGCATAGGCAATTGTGTTTCTATGTCAGTACACATATATGTAAAATATTGAATTGATAATTATTGAATTAAAAGACATTAGATCCTAATTTTTTTGTTGGACATTTCCAAAATGCCATAGTAGTAAGTGCTTTCAAAAATTCTGTAATAGGTTATCAGTTTGTGACAGCAGGTACACAGCAAAATCAAA
>CABHPQ010149018.1:0-19759 GCA_902168405.1 Peromyscus aztecus | reverse complement strand
GAAATGGAAAGACACAGAGGAGTGAGAGCGGAGAATGGGTGATGTGCCGTGGAAAGATATTCTCAGCAAAAGATCAACATGTGAAAGTCATAAAAGGTTTTAATCAAAATAAGAAATCAAAGATTAGCAAAGATTAAAGGGATGCAAAGAGGCTAGGGTATGTTTACAGAGCATCACAGTTTTAATTATGATTTACTGTACTATTTGGGATATTGTCTTTGTGTATGATACCCAAATCCACTTAGCACTTAAATGTTGATTAATACTAATTATTTCTCCTTTGAAAATATTTTATGTCCCTAGCACAGTGGCTTGAAAACTTGACCACACAAGAAAGAGCCACCTAGAGTGGCTTTAAAAACAGCGACAGCAGAGCCTAGGCTGCTGGGAATGCTCAAACACCCAACCAAATACGCAATCAAACGCTCAATCCTCCTGTTCCAGCACCCCTGTCTCCAAAGTTCTGTGATTACTGGGAAATGACACCACACCCAGCTGGAGGCAGGTGGCTTTTCAAACTCTCCACTGACCCTAGAGCAAAGGAACAGGACTGCTGGGGGAGGGACGCAGCCTGGTCCTCAGGGCGATGGCAGTGTTTAGTCTAGGATGCAAACTGATCTTGTGCACACATAGTAGTAGTTTGGATCAAACAGCTGCAAAGGAAGCACGGTGTTTTTCAGTGCTCTTCTAGACAGAGCAGACAGGTCAGATAGGGGATGAGACACTGTTGAGTTAAGGATGACTCTAGGCTTTTGGTCCAAGAAAGAATGATAAAGTTGCCTGTAATGCAGGTGGAGAGGCAGTATGAATAACAAGGTTGTTAGAATAGAGAGCTGGAGAATTGGTTTTTGGATGTAGGAAAAATTGGGACTGAAACAGGAATATTGAGAGGTTGAAACCAACCTGAGCTCCATAGCTAGCTCTTTTTTTTTTCCTCCTCTTCCTCTTCCTCCTCCTCCTCTTCCTCCTCACCCTCCTCTTCTTCTAAATGCCACCTCCAGGTGGTTCTTATGCAATCAAGTTGGGTCCACCGTGCCTGGGATTAAAAAGCAAAAGAAAAGAAAAGAAAACCAGTGAAAATCATTAGGTATTCAGGTCAAAATTTCAGGTGGTCAGTTGTGAAATTCTAAAACATTTTGCATTCCATGGAGGCCGCCAGGAGAAGATGGGGAGAATGGGTAAGATTTCCTGCACAAAGAGAGCATGTGCTGGGCCCACTCAGGGTTTCACTGAGCATGTGAGGGGAAAGCCAGAGAGGGAAGGACATTGGAACTCTGGGGAGGGTGTAGGAAGTGTGGTCTAGTGAGGCAGAGTAGAGAGAGGGGGTTGGGAAACCTGTAGACATGTATACAGAAGTGTGTGGGCCCATGAATCGGAGGTCCCAGAGAATTAAGAATAGTGGTAATGGTTGGCAGGTCAATTGGAAGGAAAGAGTTGGGTCAGGCAGAGAGTCTGAGTTACAAATTTAACAGAGAAATGGTTTGGGGTGAAGATGTTTTGGAGGAGTGGTAGTGTTAGGGATGGAATTCAGAGCTTTGTGAATAGCAGGTAAGTGCTCTACCATTGAGGTACACCCTTTGCTGAGATTACATGTCTATTGATCCAGGTATCTAGTATCTTTAATGAAGTTGAGGAAGTGGACAGTAATTTGGAGGGACAGGACTGACCGCAGGGCAATGCACAGTCAAATGTCAGAACCTCTGTTGGAGTAGGGATTTTTAAAGGAGGGTACCCGTGGGCCAATGGGCTAAAGGGAGAGCGGGCACTGGCGGTATCCACATCGCACCTTCTACTTTGTATGGGGAAGGTGTATTTCCACAGGAGGTAAATATTAGAAGAGGGGAGGCACACTGTGCAGACTGTTAGGAGGCAAAGGCTTGATGGGAAAAAAGCCGATGGAGGAGAGTTTAGAACACAGGATGGACCAATTAAACTAGGGATATGAGGCAGCATGGCATCCCATCGGCCCCCTCTCCTTCCTGGCCTGGACTTCTTAAGGCTGCGTTCCCAGGGTGGTTCTCTGTGGCCTGAAGCAGGGCACTGGTGGCCAGCAGACACTCGGTGAGCAGCAAGAGGCAGCTCTGAATATCCTGTCCCGGAGGAACACTCAGGTCAGCTGTCGGTGAGAGTCTTCCACGTTGCCAGGAGAGCATAGGGGCCATACACAGACCCAAACATGAGAGCATGGAGGAATCTCAACATCCCAGGGGGAGACACAGTGGGGTGGGCAAGCAGCAGGAACCTCTGGGCACCCTGGAGGCAGAGTGGTGACCTATATTTCTTTGTGTCGACTTTAACTCAGTCTCAGTGAGGTCTGATGTGGGTGGGTATGACTCTTTTCAAAGGACAGGAATAGGATGAGCGGAAGGCATGGTTTTCAAAGAGGGCTGTGTAGAAATCACTGTACAAGGACATGCTTAGGAAGAATGAAAGGAAATTCAACATTGTAGAACACAGAGGCTGTGCCTTTTAAATGAAGAATAACCAATTAAATGGTTATGTAACATCTCATTAATCATCGAATTACCTCTGGTTGTATATACTGTTTCCCTAAAGTTAATCTTTATTCCATTATGAAGGAATGAATCAAATTTCATGAAAAGAAATCTGGCCTCTTTATTTAAATGCGCTGGGAGGAGGAGTCTGGACAAAAAGTCTTTCTGTGGCTTAGTATTTTCAGTTTCAACTTAATAAAGAGGAGCCTGAGGGATGAAAAAAAGAGGTCAGGTTTTTTTCTTTTCCATTTGAGGTCCATAAATAGACTAGAAAAGTGGCGAGAGGTAAAGAAGACATCAACCCAGAAAATCCTCAGGGTTGCTGAGGACACACTGTAGCAAGTGTTCATGGTACCAACAACAATGTAGTCATTAATTCAACAAATAACTGTATCAGAGCCTCTCAAAGGATCAGCACGCGTTAAATATCACATTGCTTTGTTCTTAGAGATCATCTAGTGTGAAGGCTGAGGAAAAAAAGACTAATTCGATATAATTAGTGCTGTTAGGAGCTATAACATGTTGATGAGCTATGGGAATGGGATGCAGAGGGTGTGAAGGAGGTATCGTGAGAGAGATGGACATTCTGCTTAGCCTTTGAGAGAAGGAGAAAATGTTACTACACACAGACGATAGTTGAAGGATTCTGGAGGGAAACGACAGCATATGTAAAAGCAAGGAGGCATGAAGGTGTACATTCTGGAAAATCACAGTTGTACTGTGGTGTTCACTTGGGGCAATGTCAACAACTTTGATTAGGCAGATGAACTAAGGGGCTGGACTGATGATGGCTCAGTGGTTAAGAGCCCATACTATTCTTGTAGAGGACCTGAGTTCAGTTCTCAACATCCATGTGTTCTGTAGATCACAATCAGGTGTAACTTCAGCTCCAGGGGAACTGACCTTCTCTTGGGGGCTTCCATAGGCACCAGTATTTGTGTGTACATACCCACCCTCACACATATACATAATTTAAAATAAAATAAAATAAAAAACTAGATTGTGACCTACACACCATGCTCACAGGAATGCTTCCCAAAAGAATCGCAGGTGGCGTTTAGGCAGAAGAACCCACCTGAGATGCCACCTCCTCCCAAGAGAAGGAGAAGCTAGCGCATGGCAGCTGGAGGCGGGACAGAGAGAACGCAGCTTCCGTGCTTTCCCCTCTCATAATGGTGTTCTCAGTGAGCCAAGCACATCCCTTGGTACATGATTTCTGTTTGACAAATAGGTATTGAATGAATAAATGAAAGAAGAGAACATGTGACTTTTGCATTGGGAGCATGGCTTCAGGATGTGGGTGGGCTGAGATACCTGTGCCTTTCTTTTGTTCCTCATTAGATCAGCCGATCAGCCCTCATGGCTTTCACGCTCGTGGCTGATAAATGCAAAGTGCCAGCCATGGAGGCTGAGCGGGAAAGACACACTGCGTGGGCTGGAAGCTTGGTGCCAAGGGAGAAGAGTTAGTAAAGATGTCTGCAAAAGGACAAGTCCCTTTGCCTTTTCCAGGACTGAGACCTTGAGTGACTTCCACAAGAAGAGTTCACTGGAGTGGCAGCCCCAGGCTCCAGATGGCAGTGGGCTGAGGAATAAGGGGAAGGAAGGAAGAGTGGATGGTGAGGGGAGACGGTCTTTTGAAAGTTTTGGCTATGAAGGGAAGAGGAAGAGGAGGAAGCTTATGGGGAAGGCACGGTCAAAGGACGGTGGCAGGTTTATAAACTTCGGAAAACAAGTAGAGGAGAGAAGTAAAGCCAGAGAGAGTAACGGACGGGGGCTTGAATAGAGATAGTTAAAACTTAGAGATAATTGGATTTTTAAAAGGAACCGATAGACAATGAAAGTCTTTGGAGGGGGCCAGAGGGATGGACCGAAGCGTGTGAGTCCCTGTGATCCTTGTGCTGTACTGATAACACTCAGATAAGTAAGGTTCCTTGAACTGATTTCAGTCAGCTATAAAATTCTTTGAAGTGTTGTAAGTTTGGCGATGAACATACAAAAATGAGACTCCTCCCAGGGCACGCTTTGCCTTGAATATAGCTTAGTTTTAGATCCTTTCCTCGTATCATAATATCTGTAAGAAGAAAAGAGATTAGCATGCGAGAAAGAGTGTTAGTGATGTAAGAAGTGCAGAAATAGGAAAGCCATCGCCCTGCTCATTAATAAGCACATTGATATTCTTGACCTACAGACTGTGCATGTTTTCCATATTTTGTATATATTACCCCAGAGTATGAAATCTTAGCATGAGGGGAACCAAAATTAAATTAGTTCCTTATCTAAGGCTTTTAGATGCTCTGGTACAAACCCCTCAAGGATAATACACTGATCGTTTCCCCGTGGATGGTGAAATTACAGTTTGCATAATTATTTCCTCATGATTTAATTGAAAACATTGAAGATTAAGTACACGGATGCCAGGGACTCTAATGCAGGGCAACGCATTTCCCCCTTTCATCTCCGCAGCGCTTTCAGGCCATGGAGCTTAAACAGAAGTGTTTGTGGCACACAGGGTGAGTTTGGATGTGGGGTTGGGCCACTGTGTGGTGTATTACAGCACTTCATCACTGGCCTCTGAGGTGGATGGTTTAGGCTCCTAGGGAGAGCAGAGGCTAGCCATTGCCCTCTCTCATTTCTCACTTCTTAATTCTGTCCATCAGTGTTACCTTACAGGCTCCGGCAATGATCCTCTGTTTGCAAACGCTCACTCTGGCAGCTCAGAACTGCAGGCTTCTCATTGCCTGGGCCTCATGAACATCCCTTGCTCTTCCTTCCATCCCTTATCACCACTCCACCTTCTGAACTCTTTAAAACACAGCCAGCTACATACTGAGAACCTGCTGGCTTTCCTTGGTCCCATCTCTCCTTCGTCTCTGTCACCTGCTACATCGGAATTTGCCACCAACGTGACCCCCATATTCTTTCTGTCCTCATTGCTCGAAGCCAGTTACAGCCACTGCCTCCTCTGTCCCCTGCCAGGGTGAAGCTGTGGAACAGAGCATCCAAGACCCTTCCAGCTTTGTCCAGTTTGCCCTCTGGAGTCTTTTCTCCTATCTCTTCTACCCCCTACATCTAGGTGCCTGGCAAAGAGGCAGCTCCCTGTATCATCTCTGCTGGTGCTTGCCTGTACTGCACTTGCACACATGCCTCTCCTGAATAAAAGGCCCCTTCCTTTCCTAGGCAGCCTCTCCCATCAGCTAGAGCAGAAAGTAATTTCATTGACCTACTCTTCTTGTGGTGTGCATTAGAGGTTTGGCTGCAGCTACCTTAACAATGAGATTCTGGACGACTGAGGGCTCAGAGACTAGTAGGTCTTACTCAAGCTTGTGTCTTGTTGTCTAACAAGAATATCTTCTTAATATATGTCCTGGCTAGTTTCATGCCAAATGGACACAAGCTAGAGTCATCTGAAAGGAGGAAACCTTAACTGAGAGAATGCCTCCATAAGATCTGGCGGGACATGCTCTCAATTAGTGATTGATGGGGGAGGGCCCAGCCCATGGTGGGTGGTGCCATTCCCTGGGCTGGTGGTTCTGGGTTCTGTAAGAAAGCAGGCTGAGCAAGCTATGAGGAGCAAGCCGGTAAGCAGCACCCTTCCATGGCCTCAGCATCAGTTCCTGCCTCCAGGTTCCTGCCCTGTTTGAGTTCCTGTCCTGGCTTCCTTCAATGATACACTACAATGTGTGGGTATAGGTCAAATAAACCCTTTCCTCCCCAACTTGCTTTTTGGTCATAGTGTTTCACCGCAGCAATAGAAACCAACCCCAACTAAGACAATATATTCCATGGAATTGTTTCTTGTCTTTGTTTACCAGTCAACACTTTCATTTTTATTTTCATAATTCCTAGTAGAATAGAGCACTTTGGCTGTGTGCCTCACCCACACCGTGATGATGGTGGTAGGTGGGGATAGAACGTTTATGTTCTGGAACCTCACATATGTAATTTCCTTCACTCCCCATACTTAGTCGCTTTTTTATTGCTGTGCATGTGTGAAGGTCAGAGGACAGATTGTCGGGGAGAACCAGTCAACCCTCTCCTACTTTGTGGAACGTTGGGATCAAACTCAGCTCATCAGCCTTGAAGGCAAGCACTTCTATGCGCTGAGCCACCTCTCTGGCCCCAGAAGTTTAATTAGAGATGTTAAATTGTCAAATTAATAGAAAAGTAAAACAAACAAACAAACAAAAACAAAAACAACAAAGAGGGACTTGCATCAAAGAAATATAGCGTCATGCCTCACAGCAGTGTTCTGTTCTTTTAAGAAAGTGAACAGAGACTTGCCGGTGCCTGAGGTTTCAGAGCGGGTGTTGGGTCCTCGCAGATATCAGGAGCAGTTAGCTATTAAACTACTTCAAATCATATGGGTGTTGAGTGAAGGACTGGAGGGAATTTTCCTTTTCCAAATACACAATTCCAACTCATTAGATTTCTTTTGGTTAAAAAAAAAAAAACAACCCTGATCCTAGAGTTCAATGTATTAATTTCTTAATATAAATGCAGGGCTTGAGAAACAACCTCATCCCTAATCCCAGAGAGGATGACACTGGGGTACCACTCGGAACTTTTGTACTGAGAATGGAGGAAATGATCATGATTGCTGTTTACCGATGTATCTGATCAGGATCTTTAGAGACGGGTGCTGTTCCACTGGACTGAGAGGAGGCACAGAGCTTCTTTATAGTTGTATCCTTTTTAACTGCAGAGTCAGGATTGGAATGTAGGGCATTCTAGTTCCAAAGTCTGTATTTTAGTCTCTTGAAAATAAGGTGCTGGTGAGGAGAAGGCCAGAGTTGGTATGAGAAGGGAATGGACTGGGAAGGAGAATATTCCTATGGGAGATTATGGTTTATTTGGTACCAACTCAGGAAAGATGGCAGATTAGATGTGGCCATGTGATGCGATGATGAGGGGTCAGGATAAGAAATGATAGACTGTGTCCCTTAAAAAGAAAGCAGGGAAGGACATTGAAAATTCACAAGGGGTAGGTTAGGATTCTCCAGAAGAGCAGAGCTGATAGAATGAATATGTGTTGAAAGAGGATCTATTCGATTGTCTTATGAGACGCTGTCTGGTAGTCCAACAAGGGCTATCTCCTGCATCACTGGCATGGTGGTTGTGAATTGCTCTAGTTTGTGCTTGTCTTAAAATTTCTGTATTTTTCCATCTTTTTAAAAAGTCAGTGTTGCTATATGTACAAAACTTGATTGGCAGTTGTTTACAGCTTTTTCCCCCCTTTTTTACAGCTTAATATATGTTGTTCTGTGCTTTCTTGGACTTCACAGTTTCTGTTGGTGATGCTCTTCCAATGTGTTTGCCTTTTTAAAGTAGGTTTTTCTCTTACAAATTTTTCCTTTTCTCTTTTATGTATCATGTGTGCATGTATGTGCACATGCATGTGGTATATGCTCACCTGTGTGTGTTGGTCAGAGCTTGACTTTGGATGTCTTCTATCATTTCCCACATATTTTTTTGAGACAGAGTGTCTTACTGAACCTGGAGCTCACTGTTTTGGCTAGGCTGACTGGCAGGCAAGCCTTGTGTCTGCCTGTCTCTGCTCCCTGGCACTAGGGTTACAGATATGAGCTGCTACTCTTATCTATTACATGGATGCTAACACAGATCCTCATGCTTTTCAACAAGTACTTTATCCACTGAGCCACCTACCCAGACCTATGGCTTTTAATATTCTTTCTTTGTTTTGCAGTTTTGGCATCTTGACTCTAATGTGCCTTGCATGGTTACTTATTTAATCATGTATACTTAGGGTTTTAAATGTCTCTTGTGTTTGGATGCACATTATACTTCCCTGTTTTGTAAAATGTTTGGTATAATTTCATTCAACAGAGCTTTTTTTTTTTTGAGACAGGGTTTCTCTGTGTAGCCCTGGCTGTCCTGGAATTCACTCCATAAACCAGGCTGGCCTTGAACTCAGAGATCTGCCTGCCTCTGCCTCCCAAGTGCTGGGATCAAGAGCTTTTAATGCTTGTATTTTGATCTCAGTTTCTTCTTTTATTCCATGAATTCTTAGGTTTGGTCTCTTATTTTACAAATTGAATTTATTTATTTCTCTCTCTCTCTCTCTGTGTATATGTGTGTATGTACAGGGTTGTGTGTGTGTGTGTGTGTGTGTGTGTGTGTGTGTGTTTAGGTCAGGGGACAACTTGCAAGTGTTGGTTCTCTTCTACCACGTGGGTCCTGGGGATCAAACTTAGGTCATTAGGCTTGTTGGTAAGACTTGCTGAGCCATCTTGCTGACCCAGGTTTGGTTTCTTGATCATATCTCAGAGTTGTGAAAAGTTGTAGTCATGTTCTTTCTTCCACTCACTCACATTGAAAGTCAATATTACCTCAACCTTGATTAAAGGGGATCCATATTTAGTATTATAAAGAACTAAAACTTTTAAACACAAAAACCTCTAATCAATAAAGAATTGCACTAACAGTTCTTGGAAATACAAATGGCTAATACATATTTGGAAAAGCATAAAGCATCTTTAGCCACCAGAGATATGGAAAGTAAAGCAACATTGAGATCTGTCTCACCTTGGTCATTATGACTGCCATGAAGAAGCAGGTGAGAACCAGTGCTGACAAGTGTGTATGTGAAAGAGAGCTACTGGTGGGAATGTAGCTGGTGCAGCTTCTATGACATGCGGAGCTCCATGTGACCCAGATACACCTTTCCTGGGTATATCCTCCCAAGAAGTTAAGTTAGCTTATCACAGAGATGCTTGCATATCTGTGTTAATTATACTAGTCACAATAGCCAAGATACAGAACTAGACCAGGAGCCTGGGAACAAGTGAGTAGATAAACAAAACATGGTACATACACACAGTAGGGTTCTGTTCAGCTTTAAAGGAGAATAAAATGATTGGTTTTGCAGGAAAAGCAATGGAACCAGAGACAAATTATATTAAGGGAAACAAACCATATCCAGAAAAACAAATATCATACATAAAAACTAGATTTAAATAAACACGTGTGTGTAACATAAGAACTAGATTTAAATAAACGTGTGTGTGTATGTGTGTGTGTGACATGAAGATCAAAGTGAGATTATGAGAAAGGAAGGACAGGTCTAAAAGGAGGGGCAGGGTAGGAAGAGAGGGTAATCGAGGAAAGACAGATCATATTTATATCTAGACTTAAATATCTGTATGTATATTTATATTTATGTCTCTTTGTATGACACAAAAGCAGAGGGGTAACTATTTGGGAGGGAAGGGGGCCAGCAACATGGAGGGAAGGAAGTATGAGGGGAGGGTAGCTTGACAGGAGAATGTGTATAAGATGAAAAGTTATATATTTGTGAAATGTCACAATGAAACCCATTTTAGACAAATGTAACCTAGACGGTTACTTTCCTATTGCTGTGAAGAGACGCCTCGACCAAAGTGACTTGTAGAAGAAAGTGTTTATTGGGGTTTACTGTTTCAGAGGGTGAGTCCATGATCATCATGTGAGGAGCATGGCAGCAGGCAGGCAGGCATGGTGCTGTAGCTGTAGCGGAGAGCTTACACTCCTTATATACAAGCAGAAGGTGGAGAGGGGGTAGAGAGAAAGAGCTAACTGGGAATGGGGTGAGCTTTTGAAACCTCAAAGCCCACCCATCCCTAGTGATGCACCTCTTCCAACAAGCCCACGCCTCCTAATCCCTCCCAAACAGTTCCACTAACTGGAGACCAAGTGTGCAAACATATGAGCCTATGGGGGCCATTGTCGTTCAAACCACCACATCACTATTTTGTAAGCTAATTGTCACTGTTGTTGCCCACGCCAGTGGCTCATCTTCCTCCTCGGTCTGACTGTGCCTCTTCACTGCCTCTGGAGAAAATACTCATGCTCTGTCATGCTACTCAAGTCCAGTAAAAGAATTAGGACCCCGCATTTTGCTTGGTGTAGATACAAGCTAAATGCCAAGAATGATGTTGGGCAATTCTCTCAGATTTGATATTTTTAGTTACCAGTGTTTTCTGCAAATACAATTATGTATGCTAATAAGACATTAAGTGAAACACAGGCCGGGCAGAATGCCGAGGAAGGCTTTTGCTGACAACTTCATTAAACATATATGAGGAAGTGAGTCAACCATTTCAGCTGAAAGGAGATCCAGTCGACAATGGGCAGGAAATAAAGGCACACCATCAGGGCTTAGAGATATAGGGAACATGAGAACTATCGTTCTGAAAATGAGAATGATTGGCTTTGGCTTAGATGAGTACCATTATAGAGAATTAATGAGGCTTTGTTTATTCATTTATTTTTCCTGTATCATGTACTGTTACAAGACAATGGGTTGGGATGTGGAACAACACTGGGTGCCTAACAGCCTGGTCATTACAAATCTAAGAAGGTAATATCAAGACAACCATAGGCTAGTTGACAGTTTGAGAAAATCATTTACTATTATTTTTATTTTTAAAAAAATCTCTTATTTTTCCCTCCCTTCTTTTTCCACCTGTGGTGTTAAGAATTGAACTTAGGTTGTCACACATGGTACAGCAAGTGCTCTATCATTGAGCTATAGCCCCAACCTCCAAATTTTTATTTTTAAAATGTATAGTCAGAAATGTATCAAATTAACTGCACAGTTTAATGAAAAGTAAAATAAATGGCTGCATACTCATGCTTCAACTTAAGAAATAGAACATTATAAAAACTCAGAAGGCCCTTAAGGAACCTTCTCCCAATGAACTTATATTGTAGGTTATTTTTGCTCTTTTTGGGGGGCCTGCCCCCCAGCTCTCAAATAAATCACACACGGAAGGCTTATCTTTTTTTTTTTTTTTTTTTCCGAGACAGGGTTTCTCTGTGTAGCTTTGTGCCTTTCCTGGAACTCACTTGGTAGCCCAGGCTGGCCTCGAACTCACAGAGATCCGCCTGGCTCTGCCTCCCGAGTGCTGGGATTAAAGGCGTGCGCCACCACCGCCCGGCGGAAGGCTTATTCTTAATTATGAATGCCTGGCCTTAGCTTGGCTTAGTTTCTAGCCAGCTTTCCTTAACTTAAATTATCCCAAGTACCTTTTACCTCTGGGCTTTTCCTTTTCTCTAACGTCTGTAAATCTTACTCTTACTCTGTGGCTTGCTGTGTAGCTGGGTGGCTGGCCCCTGATGTCCTCCTCTGGCTGCTAGATTTTAGATCTTTCTTCCCAGATTTCTCCTTCTCTATACACTCTCTGCCTGCCAGCCCCGCCCATCCTGTCTCCTGCCTTGCTATTGGCCAGTTCTTTATTAGACCATCAGGTGTTTTACACATGCACAGTAATACAGCTTCACAGAATTCAACAAATGCAACATAAACAAAAGTACCACACATTAAAATAATATTCTACTACAAACCTACTCCCCAATGGTAATTACCCTGAAATTTGTACTAATTACTCATTTTCTGTGGTTATTTTCTTTCTGTGTGTTTGTCTGCACATTTTTGAAAAGTGCAAGTACCTAAGTGAATATAAATTAGTGCATTTTGTATTATATCTATATCCAAGACTCTAGGACATGTCTTCGGCCTTCCATAGTTTCTCACAACACAGCTTTATGTTTACTATGTAAAAGGTGAGCCTACGTGAAAGAAGCCAGTCTGAAGAGTCTACACCTTATCCAAGTCTAACCATATGACATCCTGGAAAAGCAAAAATACAGAGACACTAAAAGACCAGGACTTTCCTGAGTCTTAGGGAGGGAGACTGGGACTGTCTTAGGGTTTCTACAGCTATGAAGAGAAACCATGACCATGACAACTCTTATAAAGGAAAACATTTAATTGGGGCTGGTTTATAGTTCAGAGGTTTAGTCCGCTATCCTCGTGGTGGGAAACATAGCATGCAGAAGGAGCTGAGAGTTCTACATCTTGATTGGCAGGCGACAGGAAGTGAATGGAGACACACTTCCTCCCAACAAGGCCATACCTACTCCAACAAGGCCACACCTCCTAATAACCACTCCCTATGAGCCTAAGGGGGCCAATTACATTCAAACTACCACAGGAATGAATCGGTGAAGGATAGTGGATTTTTAATGTGGTGAGGCAATTAGGTGTGAAAGTGTAAGACAAACGTGATAATGACTTGTCAAAACCTACAACATGTAGAATGACGCTTTAATGTAAAAGCTGTGGACTTTATACTGTGGACTATAGTGAATAGAACTACTAACAGGAATGCAGGGAAGGATGAGGGTACCAAATGGGTATATAGACCTTTCCATATTAGCTGTTCAAATGTCTTGTAGATCTAAACTTATACTATAAAATGTCATTCCATTAATTACTAAAAAGTAATGCTGGGTAATATTGGCTTACACCTTTAATCTCAGCACCCGAGAGAGCAGGGGCAGGCAGGATCTGGTCTACAGAGCAAATTCCAAGACAGCCAAGGTTACATAGAGAAACCCTGCCTTGAAAATTAAAATAAATAAAGAATAAAAAATAAAGAGACTACAAGACCTTTTTAGTTTTAATTCCAAAGGTAATGTGTATACCTTTTTTGTAAGTTATTTAAAATAAATTGATATAAGGAAAATATAAAAAATTTTATTATATTATACCTTACTTTAATATAGTACTATATACAAAGCAAGATTCAGTTTGTAAATGATGGGACATATCTCATCAAAATTTCATCCACTAACATTTAACTTCTCTTGAACACTGGAGGCATCAGATTAAACGCCTTCTTTGAAATGCCCTGTCAACCATTTTTTAGGAGTGTCTAAACTGTATTTTCTAATGTTTTAGTTTTATTGATCTTAATCTATGGAGTTATCTGTGATGCTCTTGGATATAAACAAATCATTTTTTCATCCTTAATCTCAGTTTAGATGTCTGTTGGCAGTTTAAGAGTAAGAATCAGCTCCATAGATGTGGGTAGAGATTCAAATGTGACAAGTGACATCAGTCCATAGATGTGGGTAGAGATTCAGATGTGACAAGTGACATCAGACAGTTGATACAACTACTGTGTAGACCTTCACTTATTTCCTGAAGTTTAGTTGGCAGTGGTCTATGTGTTCTATTTGAAAACTGTGCTCTACAAAATATATATCTGACAGAAAAAAAAGTGATGTTAGAAAACATATTCATGCCACTTAAAAAATTCTTTATCTAATCTCTCACCCTGGAGATGTTATGACAGGTGATATCTTCAGTCAACAATTTCAGATGCACACACCTTCCCAGCCCAGTACACCAGGCTTAGGTTAGAAGGCTATGACTAGTTCATAGACAAGGTCACATTCTGAAATGTAACGGCATGACATTTATAAGATTGTTCTATGACACAGCAACTGCTCCAAGATCATCTTCATTTATATGATTGTTCTATGACACAGCAACTGCTCCAAGATCATCTTCAGCGCTCTACAGAGCTAGCTGGTCATTATATCTTCTTGCACAAGATTTTTTGGTATAACACAGAGTCTTCGGATGTGATCACAGCTTTCTGATATGGATGATGAGATTCCAGATTAGCAAAGACAGGAAGTCAGATTTCTCCTTCACTGTCCTTTCTTCTTGGCTTGCTGCTTTGAAGCATACACGTGGAAAGTCCAGACAAAGGCTCCGGAAAAATCTTTCACCAGCAGCTTTCCTGTGTTATAGTCACCTGACTATCCCTGTTAATTCATTTCCATTAGGCCCAATCCATAAGAAGAGGTGCTACTGTTTCTTTACTAGTGTGATACAATCCCATACTGATAAGGACTGGGCTATTTTGATATCATTCACATATTTTTACACTGAGTGTCCCAGTTTGGCATGGGTGAAGGCTTTCTTACTGAATAAGGAGGAATGTTGCCATTCCTAGCTATGGTGGGGGCAGATGCACAGGAGAGCATACCTATGTTCCAACATGGAGCCAGGGATTTCATGAGCCAAACCGATATTTTCAATTCCAATTTAGCAGGCAGGGTTGATTAATTTTTTTAAAAAAGTGTAACCATGAGAATTTTTGTGAAAATATTAACATAAGACCTTATTTGCTTTATCCTGTAGAATATATTAATTGGTTTCAAAATAATAACAGAAATATGAAAATGAGTCTAGTGAATAAAATTTATTTCTCTCCAACTTGCTTCTTATCCCTAGAATACATCACACTAGATAATAGTTATCAAAATATACTAAGGCCACTTTAGTGAATACTTTTATTTCTCTAATGCAACCAACTTGAATATACACCAAATTTATTAGTTAGTTAGTTCATGTCCATTTTCCAGGGTTTTTGAAACCTACGTATCTCAGAGAACATAAAGCAAAATGATTAAAAAGTCAAGCCATGTAATAACTTACGTTGAGATAAAGCTTATTTCTAATACTATCCCCTCCTCCTTCCAACAATTACCTTATTTTTTTTAGTAAAACATAAACTTATATATGTATGCTTTATATGTGCACATGAGCACAGATATGAACTTGCAGTTTTTTCAAAAATTCTCCTAACTGTAGACACAATATTTTTTTGCTGAGTTAGTTCCCAATTGAAAACACTTGTTGATTGTCGTATGCTAATTCAGTGTCTATTCCAGCTGCTACCTCCATCAGTTTGGAGCTACAGAATTCTAAACGCTGACGCCCACACCTTGAACTGCATCTTTGTCCTAAAGCTGAGTTTTAATTGGTGTTTGCTGTGCTCCAACTTTCTCAGTGTTATATTTTGTCTGATCTCCTTGGAGTTAAGAAGCAGTCACCTTCTGCACTGTATGAGTTCTTGAATTTGTGGACTCTGTTCGATTTCTCTCTTGTCCACTAAAGGATCAAATATCTGAACTTATGTCAACTTCTGACTCCTTGTTGGAAGCAGTCAGCTGTAACCAAAATATACAACTAATGTTTTGTTTTCTGAACTCTTCACTAAGGCATATAAATTCACTTGGCAGGTGATCTGCCTTCCAGGTTAGTGACAGTTTTATTCAATGCTTCTTACTGTGTAAAATGGATCACCATTTCAGCTTCTGACTACAGTTTCCATTTTGCTGACCCATAGACCACCAAGCCAATGTCACAATTCTGGGCTTATTTATTTATTTATTTATTTATTTATTTATTTATTTATTTTTGCAGAATCCCACCTCTGGTACCAATTTTTGTGTCCACCAAAGTCAACCTAGGTTGTGCGAGAGGATCACATTGTTTCAAAACTTGCATGGTTTAATGCACTGTCACAGGTTCAGTGAAGGTCAACAAAATCCCCGTTTGTCATTTCTCCATGATAAAAGCTTCTATGATCATAGCGCTAAGGAAAAACTAGGGCTGTCCTGGTCATTTGCCTGACTGACACGAACTTATCTTTGTCCCTTCTCTTGCTTACTGTACTATACAAGAAGTTGGTATTCAGTAGCCTTGTGTTCTAAGCTCCTGTGTCAGCTGACTATTTGTCAGTGGGCGGCACTGGGGGGAAATTAGGGGAAATCTCTAAGATTTAAAATGGTGGGGACAGCTACAGTACAGCAGCAGGTGTGCTAGGCTCGGGACTTGACTGTTCTGAGGCTTTCTGTCACTCCCTCCATCTGTCCTCAGGGTCACTTTACTTTCCAAGACCCACAGGAATGTGGAGGATTTGTCAACCTTTTTTTTTTTTTTTTTAAAGATGGTGTTGAGTATTTATCAATTTGTTTTTTAAGCTCAAAAACAATTTTATTAGCATTTAAAAGAAAAAAACCCTGCAGGGCAGTAAACTAAATCTCAGCAACATGCCAGTGGATGGGAGTGGAGGAGAGAAGGGAAGAAATCTAGGCCTTTTAAGTGGACATGGAGCCAGACATATGGCAGAGGAGCAGTCACAGGATGGGGAGGGAAGCTTTAGAGAAAGAGTGAAGAACGAAAAGCACCAGAGAAAGCATTCTGAGGTTCTGGCCAGCATCTGAAAGAGAGATGTGGGTTCCCTTTGTCGGCAATTTTAGGTTGTTTTTCTTGGTTTTACGGGATAAGTTTTGGGGAGTTTCAGTAACTTCACGCTACTGCTATCATTCACTTTGAGGAGGTCCTAGAGGGACCTCACATTTTCTTTGTATGATCTTGGGGTGTAGAGTTTGGGTAAATTTAGACTCTGATCCCCAGGAGACTCCTCTGTGGCTGTGAGATCTCAGGAGAGGCTAGATTTCTCCCCTGTACCAGCATCAGGTGCAGACACACATTCTTTCTGCAGAGAGGGAGGCATCTGTTGCTCATCACCTTTATTCTGAGCATGGTTGAGATTTCCCTCATTTGCAGGGCTCTCCATGTGATTCTCTGTGCTGTCTAGGACTCAAGGAGTTTGCTTTTCTTTTCCTGGGCATTGTGAGTTTTACTTCATTTGTCTCCAGGGTATTGCAAACTCTTCCTGTAGGGTTTGGTCCCTGCTTATTGTGGAGGATTCCTGCTCTCAGCTCAGTTTTGAACTTCATCTGTACCAGCTCTGGGATGCATTTTCAGTTATTTCTAAAACCGTGTTTCAATCTGCATTTTAGATGATTTGATTGGGAAGGTTGTTCAAGCTGACTAACCCTGTGATGGCAAAAGGAAATCCACTTCTCATCTCTCTTTTTGTAGAACAGGAAATAAAACAAACTCAGAAAATAGTCTTCATTTTAAAATGCTAGGACTATACCAAACTGATGTGGGAAACAGAAAAGATGCTTAGTTATGGATAACTGGGTTGGTAATGGTTTTTAACTAGTAGCAGGGAATTGACTGCTTATTTGTATTACATTTTTTAGTTCACCTTGGCTGCTGTGATGTAAGAAGGCCTACTGAATGAATCTAAATAAAATTGGCTTGAAACCCAATATCAAATAAAAAAGAGAAATATCCACTCTCCCTGCAATAGAACCAAAGGCTTTTGAAACAGGGGAGGAGAATTGCTTTCAGGTTTGCCAGATTAAGCTAATAACAGTAATTTACTTTAAGCATAAGTACATCCCAAGCAGTATTTGCAATATACTTGTGACTACAAATGCTATCTGAAATTGAAATTCAACCGGTAGTCCTGCATTTTACCATCACTCCCACCAATCTCTTCCCCACATTTCTGCTTCCCAAATTCCTTCTCTTCTGTTTTATTGTTTACCTGTAGCTGTAGGAGGTACAGTTTAAAGAAAGCATTGGAGGCACTGGGCTTGTTAAACACACCGGGACTGTTCTTCAGAGGAAGAAGAATGATGTCACCTGGAAGGCTAGATTGAAAGTGATCAAACAACCTGGGGGTCCTTTGCTGGTCTATTAGGTGACAGCCTCCACCTGAATTTCCCCCAGATCCTGAGAATCGTTTATGTCCTAATGTTGGGCTTTGTCTCTCAGTGAAACAACGTATCCTGATGAAAGAGGCTCCGTGTACTTTGCATCCTCCATCAATAGACTCCATCTTTAGGCTTATTACAAATCCTTCCTTTCTAGGCCCTGGCCCTGGGCTCTTGGTTTCAGGTGGTGAAGGGTGAAATCAGGCTTGTGTGGCATCATGTGGCTCAGAAGGCAATATAAAGTAATATAAAGCTCCTATTCTATTCTTAGATTCTTTCCCTACACAAATCTTACAATTATGTGGAACAATGGACTTCTCTATACTCCACTCTTCGCCTGTCCTGAACTCACCTAATAGCTTTCTGCAACTAAGAAAAATGAAGAAATAATGAACAAAAGATCATCTCCGGACAGACTTCACCACCTAGTTTTGCAGACTGCGATCTTTCTCTTCCCTCTCCTCTCCACATGGTCTGTTGTGAGGATAACTGATCAGGAAGGAAGACAGTAGAAAGAAAGATCTACTGAGTACATAGGGATGCAGCTTTGTTGAAAAGAATCGGGAACACCAAATGTTTATCAATTTGGCTTTCCTTTAACATTTTTAAATTGACAAGATTGTATATATTCATTGAGTTTAGCATACATTCAAAGAATCTGGCTTTCTTGATAGAAAAACCATTGAAAGGCTCTTGGAGCATTAATGGATCCAGCAAATGTATTCATAATTTTCTTCAAAATGGGGCCAAAATAACACTTGTGATATAATATATACCACCAGCTTATGTGACTGCTTTCATCTTGTGAAGATATGTGGTTCAAATGGCATGCTTTTACAATATTTTATTGATTAACCATTCTTTGTTAGCAATTCATTTAGTCATGCCATCAATAAACCAGTTTCTTTTAAAGCATTGTAAATACTGCACTACTTCTTATTGCCTTGAGGTAATACAAGTTTTTAAGACTATCAAAATCACATATTTAAAATATTAACTGCCTCTTGGACAGCTTGACATATCAGGCACCTTCCGATGATGTGGTGTGACTTTGCTGCTGCGGCAAGTGCCCTGCTGGGAGGAAGTAGAGCATCTCTCAGTTCAGGCAACTTTTGGTGTTCTAGTTTTGTTTCCTTTTGCTGTGACCAAATACCCTGACAAAAGCAACTTAGGGAAGAAAGGGTAGATTTTAGCTGACAATTCCAGCTTATAGCTCATCAAAGTGGGGAAGTCAAGATGGTAGGAAGTTGAAGCAGCTAGTCATGTCCACATGCAAGAGCAGAGGGATGGGACACACACACACACACACACACACACACACACACACACACACACTTACTCTTAGCTTGCTTTCTCTGTCTACTCTTACACAGCCCAGGACTCTGCCCATGAATAGTGCCATCCATATGTAGGCTGGATCTTCTCACTTCAATTAACCCAACTAAGAAATTCTCTCGTGGACACACCCACATGCCAGACTAATCTAGACAATTCCTCGCTGAGGCTCCCTTCCTGGGTGACTAAATTATGTCAAGCTGGCAGTCAGTGGTAACCACTTAGCTTGGACACTTGAATAAGCTCAGGCACATGCCTGCAATTCCATGCATGGGCTTCCAGTCTGAAAGGCACCCTGTCCACAGCTGATGGAAGCCATGCTCTGATGCTCCTCCACTTGATGGCATGCATCTATAATCCACATTAACATTGGGGTTCTGATCAGGATGGTAAAGAGGATGGAAAGATCACTGGACTTGAATCAAAAGATTTCAGCATGTTTTAAGACCTTGGATAAGACACTCAACTCTTCACCTGTAAATGACATCAATATCCACCACACAGGATTGTTTTGAAAATCATTAGAAATTAGTAAAAGTTCTGTACAAACAGTGGAATGGTCTTCTTCCTGCCTCTACTACTCATTTTCAATTGAGTCAACTCTCAGATACTTTCTGGTTACCATGAAGGTGAGAGGCATGCGCTCCTTGTACTCCCTTCCACACTAGCTCTGTGTGTGTTTGCTCGCCCTTCACTCCTCTAAGCATCAAAGA
>CABHPQ010149017.1:0-19151 GCA_902168405.1 Peromyscus aztecus | reverse complement strand
CAAAGAGGCCTACAGATGGGATGCCTTGTCCTGCACATGGTGTCAGAAGGAGAATAGATGTATGTAGAGGCCTGCCTCCCCATTGGGAAGTACAGGCTGGGAGGGCGGTGGGCTAGCCAGGCTCAGCACAGATGTCTGGAGGGTTTTTCCTCATCAGTGTAGGAGAGAGATGGCTGCGTGGACTCTCCCCTGTGGCATGCCAGGACCAGTCACTTAGGCTTCATGTTTAGTGTCTGAGCAGTAGAGACTCTCAGATGATCACCAGGAAGAATGACAGTGGCAGCATGCTTTCTGGTGGAAAAGTTTAGATATGCACGTTTTTGAGGCACTGTAAATTGAACCCAGGGCCTTGACTCAAGGCAGGTATTCTAACTTGAACCATACTCCCAACCCCAAATAGGTGCTCTTTCTATAGAGCATTCTTCTTTTTAAAATTACGTTTATCTATTTAATTTGTGCCTGTGTGCATGTGCTGGGGTGGGAGTGGGGGATTGTATTTTGACACATTCACATCTATGTAATGAGATGGCTTGGGGATGAGCCTCAAGTCTAAACATGAGATTCGTTGTTTCATAGTTTTGGTATATGTGCCTTTTATGTACGTCCCAAAGGTAACTTTTGTACAATGTTTTTAGTGTGCCTACTTTCTGACTTCAGTCTGTGACACGAGGCCAGTGTGGATTCCCCATTGTGGTACCTGTTGTGGAGTATTAGTTGAAGATGTGTTACATGTATTTATACTGTGGAATGTTTGTTTAATGATGCAAAGACGTGTTGCATTCTTTATGTTGCATTTGTTTAACTCTGTAAAGCTGTACTACTTTGCCTGTCTAAAACACCTGATGATCTAATAAAGAGCTAAATGGCCAATAGCTAGGCAGGGGTGGCAGGCAGAGAGAATAGGAAGAGAAATCTAGGCTCAAGAAAATAAGAGGGAGGAGCGAGAAAAGGAGGAGAGGAGGATGCCAGGTGCCAGCCACCCAGCCAGCCACGGAGTAAGAAGGAAAGAAAGATCTATAGAACAAAGAATGGTAAAAAACCCAGAGGCAAAATGTAGTTAAAGAGAACTGAGATCATTTAAGTTAGAAAAGCTGGCTAGAAACAAGCCAAGCTAAGGCCATGCATTCAGATTCATGCATTCATTGTTCATAAGAGACCTAAGAATAAGTCTCTGTGTATTTATTTGGGAGCTGGGTGGCAGGCCCCAAAGAATCAAAAAACGAACTACAGGTGCCTGCTCAAAAAAAATTCAGATTTTGGAGTATTTGTGGTTGGAGTTAAGGATGTTGAATTTGTAATGTAGACAACGTCATGGTTGTTTGTTTGTTTTTGTTAACTTGACACAAGCTAAAGCGAATCTGGGAAGAGAATTTTAAGTGAGAAAATGCTTCCGTAAGATTGGTCTGTAGGGCATTTTCTTGATGAATGATTGATGTGGGAGGGCGCAGTGCACAGAGTGGCATGCTGCCTCTGGGCAGGTGTCCTGGGTTCTGTAAGGAAGCAGGCTGGGCAAGCCATTGGGAGCAAGCCAGTAAGCAGCGCCCCTCCATGGCCTCCGCTTCTGCCCTGACTTCGCTCAGTGATCCACTCTGACGTGGAATTATAAGCCAAATCCTTTCCTCCCTGAGTTAGTTTTGGGTCATGGTTTTCATTACAGCAACAGAAAACAACTAGAACATATACTTTTGTTTAAATTAAAAATCAAGTTCTTAAAAATCTCAGCTTGACTAGATACGAAGCAATTTAAAAACATTGAAAGACGTATTGAGAAAAACCAGGCTTTTTAAAAGCAATATTTATCATTACCAAACAGTAAATCTATTACAATACTTGTGCTGCATAGGCAGCTCAGCGAGGCTTAGTGTATGAGTCAAGGGGCATCGGGTTTTCAGCCCTGGTCTTCTCTTCATTTCTTTTTAAAAATATGTGTATTTTTATTTTTCATTATGTATATGCATATATCTGTGTGGAGACATGTGCACATGAAAATAATTGCCTTGGAGATCAGAAGATTGTTGGAGCCCCAAAGCTGGAGTTACAAGTGGCTGTGAGCTGCCTGAGTGGGTGCTGGGAGCGAAACTCTGGCCCTCTGCATAAACAATACACACTTAACTGCTGGACCGTCTCTCCAGCCCCCTTTGCTCATTTCTTATGACTAGAATTTTATATTCGGTTATTCTTGATGGATGACTAAACCGGATGTTGGTAGAGATAGTAAGCCATCTATCTACATAGCCCTGTCCTGCTTAGCCTCAGGAGCAGATACGTTCTCAGCTGGGAGATTAGCTGCTTTTGTCTCTGTGGCTTCTTGCTGTGTGGGGTTCTCTGGGCATCTGTGTTAGTAAACAAATTTGCAGGGACGGTTATGATGAGGTGGCTGCTGACCTTGATCTCATGTCCTTAATTTCCCTTGTCCTCTCCACTGCCATCCTCTCTAGGCTGTCTTTGGTGAAGAGGGCCCCGTGGAATTGTAGTCTCTAACCCATATGTGTTCTGTGTCACTGGTCTACTTTGCTCGACTGAACCCTGATTTTTTTGCTTGTTTGTTTTGGTTTGTTTTGGTTTTTTGAGATAGGGTTTCTCTGTAGTCTTGGTGCCTGTCCTGGATCTCGATCTGTAGACCAGGCTGGTCTTGAACTCACAGAGATCCGCCGGGCTCTGCCTCCCAAGTGCTGGGATTAAAGGCGTGTGCCACCGCCCGCCGCCTGGCTGAACCCTGATCGTTACCTCCCCCGTCACTTCTTCCTACTGTTGAAATACTGTGTTCAGTGCACTCCACACATACAGGAACGTGGGAAGCTTCACTTGTGGCAGGGCTAGTGTTGTGGGCTCTCCATACCTCCTCCTTCCCCACTCTCACTGTTCTGGAAATTCTATCGTCATTGTCTGGAGGATCTCTACAAGGCAGATAGCATCTGTAAGGGTTATGGTCTGCTGCGTATTTACTGCCTTGCTCTGGAACTCCACCAGGGCCTGTAACATTTGCTCCCCCAATCTCATTTCTCCTTCAGTGACATCAAACTCAACTTCTCCCTGTCCCCTACACTGTGAAGGTACTCCTCTGGTTCTTTATGGTAGTCAGCTGTATGTTCCTGTTGGGGAGACACATCTGTTTCTGACATTGAGCCATTTTCCTGTTCTCCAAACCTCATGGCTTCTGGTCCTCACTGGCATGTGCCACCTGATGGGGTTGTCTGGGCCTCTGTTGCCAGTGATGCCTGGCTTGGTGTCTGTGGCTCTGGGCTTGGGCTGTGGCTCCCGGATCTCAGCCTCATGTTCGTGGTTCTGAGGATGAAGTGACTTGGACTGGCTCAGGCTCCTCCCAGGTGTGAAGGGAATGAGGCCAGAGCTGCTAAGGGCTCTCTCCAATTCACAAGCTTTCAATAGCTTTTTTATAGTATATTGTTGTGATTTCTATTTTATCACTAGTTATTATTAGATCTCCCATTGTGCTTCATTTACAAATTAAACTGTCACAGGCATGCATCCTCAGGAAAAGCAGCAGATGCGGAGCTTGATTCTCTCCGTGATCTCAAGCAGGGGTTCTTGGGATGTGTCACCTGCAGTAAGGACCGGCTGCTGTGCTGGCTATGAATTTCTGTCCCCAGCCTTGTCGTGTGAGTTGCCTTCTTCAGGTTTAGCTCACCAAGCCATCCCATCCAGTCCTCTGCTTCCTGTGGCTTGTTGGGTTCTTGATTCTTGTCATTCTCTGGTGGCGTCTCCCCATGTTCTCCCGCCCGGGACGAACCGAGGGTCAGGGGACCTGCTCCCTTGTGATTTTGCCTTTAGCTTTGCCTATTTTTCCCCTTTGTGTCTTGAGCACCTACCTGTCTGGAGCCTCTCATTGGACATTTACCTGGAATCCCATGGGGAATCTCAGACTAGGTCCAAGAAGAGGGCAGGGTTTGGGGTTGTGCAGACTTCACCTTGTTTGGCTGGTTGAGTTTGGGATGGAGGTGGTTGCTCCGGAGCCTCAGCTCTATAGCGTGAGCGTGGCGCTAACGCACCCGGAGTACTTGGTGGAGGTGATTTCCCGTCTGGCCTGGCCAGCACAGGTATGAGACAGACAGGTGAGGACTGTTCCAGACAGGGACAGGAACACCTCCCTGCATCAACGCCATCCTCAAGGAAAACTCACAGATGATTGTTTTGCTTCTTATTAGACACCAGAGCCGGAAGCGGAGCCACCCAGGGCCCCTGAGCTCAAGCAGGGGTTGTATGAGCTCTCAGCCAACAACTTTGAGCTGCATGTTTCTCAAGGTAAGGATGGAACTGGTGGCCATGGGTCTGGGCTGGCTTTTCCTCTTGCCGTTTGAGGGCTCATAGGAACATCTAGTCACAAGTCACGTTGTCTCTTCAGCACCAGTGGACTGTTGCGTAATGAGCACGCTCTTATGTAAAGCCTTTCTTCCCCTGTCATCCTTTGTAGGCTTGCCTGCCTAAACCTCTGCTAAAGCTGTGAGCACACTAGGTGCACACAGCACCCTCGGATAAGAAGGTCTTTATTAACGGTAGTCACGTGTTTACTGGCTGGAGACAGAAGCAAGCACATTTTTTTTGTTTAAACAGTGTAGTCGGACTGTTACAACTGTGAATCAAATTAGATGTTCTGTATACACACTTTTTGGAATTGGTCTCTTAAAGATCTACCTACAGTCTCTACAGTGAATAAAACACAAGCCTCCCTTTGTTAACAGTGGACATGTTTCAGAAGTTGGCTCAAGCACATATAGCTAGAAAGCAAACACAGCTTCCTTGCTGGCTCCATTATCAAGTGCTGCCCTGGAGAGAAACCCCCCTGGAAGACTGGGTTGTACACACTGTGAAAAAGAATTTAGAACTGTATCTGCCCTGGAAGCTTGTGCCTGGCGGGAGCCAGACCTCCTCCACACTACCTGTATTATTCAAATACTTTCTCCTGGTGTCTTCCAGTCCTACTCGGATGAGTTATGTAGTCTGTACCAGCACTCCAGCAATGGGACCTTGGTGTTTCCCCTAGTGGGAAGTTAAACTAACTCAGGTCTGTGTAGAATGTGTTCCCGAATCACCTTGACATAGACAGTCTCCCATAATCCAGCTGAGCCCTACCCAGAGCAGGTGTCTCCTGCAGGACACACCCCGCAGACCTCACATGGTGTTCCAGGGCTCAATGAGGCTCTTTCCTCAAAAGGCAGCCATGGCTTCCTGCCCTCACTGGCTTCCCATCAGAGCTGCTTGGGTTCTGGGGATTCAATCTCCATCCTGCTGCCCAGGGTTAGTACTCCACATGTCTGCGAAGAGATAGTTTTAGCCTTGAAGATAAGTTGCTCATAATTTCCAATAAGTGATTCACCATTTCCCTGAAACGCATTCTTGTCATAGCAAGAAGACCATAGCCTCAGCCATCGGTGTGGCAGATCACCATCCCACTGCCTGACATCCACTGGGGGTTCTCTCCTGATTGGGGGTGCTGTCAGCCTATGTAAAGAAAAACAGCCAGATAAAAATCTCCAGTGTCCAGAAAATAATGGTGTGAGAACTTGATTGCTTTTTTGTTTTGTTTTTGTTTTTGTTTTTGTTTTTAAACTATCCAGAGGGTTATTGGGTTTTTGTTTGTTTGCTTGTTTGTTTGTTTTTTTAACCTGGTTTTTGGCAAAATATGATGTAAGTGCAGAAAGCCTGTTGTGCACCACCCACAACCCAAGTCTCTTTCCCATTCTCTTTCCGAAGGCACTTGCCCCATGTTTGGGCCCATGGCTTTTCCTTATGGCCTCATAGCTCGTGTGTATTACTAAACACTAGACTTTAGTCATCTGACTTATCATGGCTCAGTTTACTGCTTTTCTTCTTTTTTTCTTCCGAGTTTATGTTGGATTTTATGAATCTTAAATGCTTTTTTTTGAAACCTCACTGAAGGCTGTGAGTGTCTGTGTAAGGCTCTGTTGATCTGTATGGTCTCCAGCATTTCTTCCTGTTTTGTTTATTGAGCACTTGGTTTGTGGACCTGTACAGTTCCTCACAGTCTGGACTCTGGACTCTGATCAAATAAATCTCCTGTGGATTCACACATTTCCTTGTTTTGTTTTTCCCAAATATGCTTTTGGGATGCTGGAAGGTCTCATGACTGCTAGTGACTCCGCACGTCTGTTTCTGTGATTGTGATTGGAGCTGCACTGATGGCCACTGTCTGGTCCCTCCCTCGTCAGACTTGTTGGTGCAGACCTCATTTATACTTGTAGCGTTAGGGTGGGAAAAGAGGCAGGGTAAGTGTACAGTTCTTTACCTTACTGCCAGTTTTCTCAGTGTGAGTTTTTTCTTTGTCACCCTTCAGAGATGGCAAATTTAATTTTGAGTTACTGTTTTGAACTCAAATATAAACATACATGGCAGCGAGTCCCTTTTAACCAGGGACTCTCAAGCTCACAGGGCTTGAGATCTGTGAGCAAGAGAACAGGGCTGTATTCTTCAGTTCAGCATCTGGTCTCTTGTGACGTAAAGCTCAACGCTTCTTCCCCTTCCTCTCTGCTTCGGCCTTCCCTACAGGCAACCACTTTATCAAGTTCTTTGCTCCGTGGTGTGGTCACTGCAAAGCTCTGGCTCCAACCTGGGAGCAGCTGGCCCTGGGCCTTGAACATTCCGAAACTGTCAAGATTGGCAAGGTAAGTGCAAACCCTTGTTAAACTGCAAACAGTCTGCTTTGGGCTGGATTAATTAGCAGAGCAGCCCATTATTCATTCCGTGTACAAAGTCGAAAACCTGGTTTATTAATTCCAGGTAGTGAGCCACTTGACAATTCGTTTCACCTTCATAGATGGCAGCCTGGTTTGGGAGTCTGCTGGCTTTTCCACAGCCTGGAGATAAATTATGGCCTTGGCCGATTTATTCTGAAGGAATGGCCAATTCTGAGTTGGCAGCCCTGAAGCTATATAAAGATATGGGGTAGAACCTTGTAGAAAGTTCACTGGACGTCCACAGAGCTCAGCCAGTAGCTTTCTTCAAGGGTCCTGGGGTCTGCACTCACACAGGCTCAGAGCAGGCATTCCTCATGGTGAGTCCTCCTTTGCACTGCCGTCCACAATTCCTTCCAACTGTTCATACAGAGGAGCCAGAAGTCATGTGTAACAACTTCTGTGTGTCCAGGTTTTCTGGAACTATCTGGAGCAGCTCCTGGCCTACTGGGCATTTTGAATCGCATTGATTTTCTGACACTCACCAGCCACTCTTTATGGAATTCCTCAAAAGAAAAATTTCCTTTTTCCACTTGGCCACAGGGCTTATTTGCATGCAGAAGCGGAGCTGTGTATCTGGGTCTGATAGTCAGAAGCAGAACCTCAGGGTTGGGGAGACCTGGCAGGCTGGCCTTGGTCCAGATGTCTCCCCTTGGATCCCCCTTTGCAGAAGGGAAACAGGGTGACTCGTGTAGTCAAGAAGATGAGAACTGGCTGCTTAGCATGGCCCCTGGGGTGGGGTGATGCTGAGTCGATAGGTGTTCTCATTGCGCGTTGTATGGGTTTTCTCGGCCTGCTGTGTCTCCAGTGCCCTGTTGTATGCTGTGAACTTCAGTCATGCAGCATTGTGGGGAAATGCGCGTCACCTTGCATTCTGTCTTGCCCCAACCTCTGTGTCCTTACTCAGATTATTTTTGTGGGTTTTTATGGGAAGTGATTTATCCAGGCTCTAAGCAGAAGCAGGCATGAGCAGCAGCAGCAGCAGCAGCAGCAGCTGTGAGGGGCCTTCATTGCTGGGCACTTGGGCTGCTTAGACAGGACCCTGGAGAGTGCTTGTGCCCCTCACAGACGTAGCCTAAAGCTTCCTGGACTTCGTTTTAACACTCTAATGGCTCTCTCTGCAGTCTTAGAGCTTAGTGCAATTTAAACCCTTTATTGACATACTGAAAACCAGCTTAGCTCTGCTTGGCTAATTTTCATGCTGGTAAAATTTTTAAAAATAATGCTTGTAAAAATATCAGGCAAGCAGAATCTTGATTTACATGAAGTAATCTGAGCGAGGCCTGATGTTACAGTAATGATGTTACAGGTCTCTTAACTCCAGCTATTCTGGAGTCTGAGGCAGGAGGGTCACAAATTCAAGGCCAGCTCTGGCAATTTATTGAGGCTCTATCTCAAAATAAACATGTTTTAACAAGGGCAGGGGGTGTAGCTCAGCAGTAGAGTGCTTGCCTCATATGCACAGGGCCCTGGGTTCAGTTCCCACCGAAACAAACAGCTACTGTAATTGTCACTTGGACAAGTTACAGTGCCACACTTCCCAGCTGTTCTTATTAAACGTGACCTACTTGCTTCCACTTGTGCTGTGGGATGTCATTCTGTACACTGAATATGTATTGCTCTGATTGGTTGATAAATAAAGCTGTTTGGCCAATGGTGAGGCAGAATGAGGTTAGGCGGTACACTGGAGCTAGAGAGAGAGGAGAATGGAGAGTGGGGCAGATACTGAGAGCGGCCACCAGGAGAAGCAAGATGGGGAAGCCACGAAGCCACGTGGCAAGACATAGATTAATGGAAATGGGTTAAGTTATAAAAGCTAGCTAGCAAGAAGCTTGAGCCACAGGCCATACAGTTTGTAATTAGTATAAGCCTCTGAGTGATTATAAGCGGCTGTGGGATCTGTGGGTGGGAGAGATTTGTCCGGATCATGGGGCTGGGTGGGACAAGGAGAAACTTCTATCTACACACTTGGTGGGGGTATATGCACAGGAATCAAACTGCAGGGACCCACGCATGTCACTGAACTGTGTCCCCTCCCTCAATCTGAAACTGTAGAAGTGAGTGACATTGGTCACTGGGAACTGCCCGGGGGAGTGTCTTCCTCACAGCAGCCTGGCTCACACCCCTTCCCCAGGTGTCAGCCTTCCCAGACCTGCCATTTTCAATTGAATTCAAATGAATCCCTGGATCTTAACTCCTGTCACTATGTGCCATTAGCGTGGGTGGGGGTGGGGTGGCTTCTAGGCAAAGTCTCTCTCAAACTTGCAGAGTGCTGCTACAGATGCTGTGGACTCTGGAGTAAAACTGGTTGGTTTGTTTGTTTTGTTTTTTCCTAAGTATAAATTGTCTGATAATGCAAGGCTGTGAGGAAACTTACTGGGTGCTTGATTGTACTTGGTTCACAGGTTGACTGCACACAGCACTACGGACTCTGCTCAGAAAACCAGGTTCGAGGCTATCCGACTCTGCTCTGGTTTCGAGATGGCAAGAAGGTATGTCTTCAGCCCCTGTGTGCTGTGTGGGGATAATTCTACTAGCCATCGTGGCTGAGTGCTGGGAGTTCACAGTATGGGAAATGGCTGCTGTCCACTGTTGGAGGAACGTGTACGTGGACCGCAGTATGTGTGTTTCCCTAACTAGATAAGACGTAGTAGATAGGAAAACTGACATTTGTCAAACTGTTCGGAGGCATTTTTGGTAGCTTGGGTTTTCATTGGAATTAGACACCTACCTGTGCTCTGGTATGAACACAGACCTGCTGGGCCTGGGGACAGTAGTAATGCTTGCTCTCAGTGGGGGTCTGTCCCTGCCCCTCTTCCATGCCTTGCCCATGGTCAGCATCTCAGAATTCTCAAGGAAGTAGGGCAGATGGATGGCTAGCCCTTACTTGAGACTCTGATGATGTATAGCTTGTAGGCAGGGGTAGGAGGTGGGTGGTGTGGAATCTAATTTCCCATCTAAGTGGGAGCAGGCAGATATCACAGGAGACACAAAGCTGGAGCTGAGACCCCTCATCGGGGGGAGGCGTGTGACTGAGAACGCTGACAGCATCACCGTGGCCTGTGTCTTGGACAGGTGGATCAGTACAAGGGAAAGAGGGACTTGGAGTCACTGAGAGACTATGTGGAGTCGCAACTGCGGGATCCAGAGGAGGCTCCAGAGACTGTCGAGCCCTCAGAGGCCCCCGTGCTGGCTGCTGAGCCCACAGGTGACAAGGTGGGTGTCTGTCAGATGGAGGGAGATGGTCCTGCCTCCCTACAGAGTCTTCTCACTGCAAAAGGATTTCTCATCTACATGACATTCTTTGCATGGTCAAGGTCAGCAGAGGTTTCCCTCAAAGAAACCTGAGGTAGATGTGAGACAATCCTGAGAGAAGGTACTTGGTGTGAAAAGCCTCCAGAGTTGGTCCTTTTGCCCTGGTTCCTTGGGGACAGTGTATGTGAGGGTTCGCTGCAAAGCCTTTCCTGCTGGCCCCATTCCATTGACTCCAGAACTGGCTGCTGCCATTTTACTTTGACCCTGTAGCAAAGGCTCCTGGGAGATCTGCAGCAGGAAGGGTAGCCAGATCACAGAATACTTCATTTGTTTCTGCTGCCTCTGCCCTTATTCATTCCAGATCTTGGGTTTTAAGATTTATTTTTATTTGAATTCAGTGTATAGGTGGATGTGTGTATGTGCAGGCGCATGCAGAGGCCAGAGGCATCTGATCCTCTAGACCTGGAATCCCAGGCGTTTCTGAGCTGCTCAGTGTGGGTGCCGATAACCAAACTCGGGTCCTCTGCAAGAACAGTGTGCACTCTTAACCACTGAGCCATGTCTCCAGCCCCAAGGGATCTTGGGTTTTAGACTTTTAGTATTTTTAGTTCTGCATTTATCAAGCTTCAGGCACATTCTAGGTACTGTCATAGGCTGCCAGGAAAACAAACATAAGGGTTTTTGTTTTTAACTGTTTTCCAGCCTGTGAAGGGTGCAGGGTCTCTGGAGGAAACAATGAGAAAATATATGAGCAGGCGTCATGAGGTTGTGACAAGCGAGTGTGCAGGGTAGCCAGCCTAGAGAGAGGAGAAATGAGCAAGAGTTTGCAGGACTGACGGCTCTAAAGTTGCCAGAGGGGGGCGCTGGTGAGCCACATACCGTTGGGAGAAGGAGCCCCAGCCAGGCAGGAAGGCACCGAGAGGAACCAGTTCCAGTGGTGCAGTGGGGTGCCCAAGAGGGGCAGGGGTAGGAGCTGGAGGGTGGAGCCACAGCAGGTTTGAGCAGGTCATCTTCAGGAAGATGCCCTGCAACTGCTGGGGTGAGGAAAACTGTTGCTCTGGGCCCTGAAACACGAGGCGACCCCAAAGTAGGGTGAGATAGTGGGGGTCGGAGGAGGGAGCCTAAGGATCCCACTCCAGTAAGGATAGTTCCTGGGGAGCAGGAAGCAAGGGAAGGAGGGGTCTGAGGTGACTCAGATTTCTGGAGTTTCTGGCCAGTGGTAGCAGATACTCAACACAGGTAAGAAGGGGGTGTGGGTGGTAGCGAGTTTGGTTGCCTGGGTCTGGTTTCCAGGTTGTGTGTGTGTGAGGGTAGAGACAAAACCGTGGGCAGTCAGTACAGGACTCAGGATCAGAGCAGGAGGTCCACACTGAGTGACAGGTAGCAGCTAAAGTGCATGGGAGGATGTGTGTATATTCTGTGTAAATTGTCCAGTCATTTCATGTGAGCAAACCCTGAACTCTGGCATAGGGACCAACGGAGAACTGCGTGGACCTATTTGTTTAGCTTCCCCCACTGAGCTCTTTCCTTGACAGTGAGACCCTGGGGGCCATGGGCAGGGCTGGTGAGCATGCCTTGTCCCCTGGGATGAGGGCACTGACCCACTGAACACCCACTGTGTACAGAGAGGGTGAGACTCACTGGGGCCAACACTCAAGACCCAATACATTGAAATTGGGAAAAATCAGGGGTGTCAGTCGCTCCTGCCCCTTAGTGGGCCAGCAAGAGGGAGGCCTCCCTCAGGCACAGGGACCCGTTCCTTAGCTGTGCTCCTTATTGGTTGCGGACAGCCTGAAGTTTTTGGTTTAAGAAGTGTGACCACATACAGATGTTAGAGGAACATGTGTGTCATGATGACCATCCCTAACAGGGTAATTACACGCCATGAGTGCCTTCTTCGCACACCATGGCTATTTTTAACAAAGCTTTCCATCACTAATCCGGCCTCTCAGAGAGCATGGCTGCTTACTGTGGACATGAGGATGGTAGTGTTTGCAGCGGCCCACTCAGTCTAGGAGTCTCCAACAGCACACTGAGCTGTGCGATCAATGCCCCACAGTGGCACCCTCACTGGACTGCTGAACTTTTATTAGAGAAATACCGATGAGATCCCATGAAGAACTGTCAAGATAGAATTGCTTTAAAATGCTGTGTGAAATTCTCCAGCCTGCATTGGACGCCATACTCACACTGATTTTGCACACCAGAAAAATTAGCCCATTGGTGTGGGTGTGATTAAAACCACCAGTCACATCCGTGCTGCTAGGTTCCTGTTGGCTAGAAGAGATAAACGCTTGAAGATAAGCAGGACAGAGAAAAATGGCATGTGAGCTCATGCAGATCCACAGGCATCTTGGGCTGCAGGCTTGGGAGCTATAGGCTTACGCCTACAATGGACCGGTCCACCCTGCAGAGCCCTGGAGGATAGGGCCTGTACTTGAAGCCCCTGCGCTGGTTATGGGCAGAACAGAGGCCTGGGAGGTCTGTCTCGGCCTACTGTCCCCACCCCCAGCAGCTCCGTGATATGATAGTGTGTCTGCCCAGTAAGAGCTCTGGATGCCCTGCATATAACTTGTGGATGGCTCTGGCTAGAGTCCATCTTTCTGCCCTGTTCTCTTTTAATCGGTGTCTTTAAATTGACCTTCCTTCCCTGAAGGGCACTGTGCTGGCACTCACTGAAAAGAACTTTGAGGACACCATTGCACAAGGAATAACCTTCATCAAGTTCTATGCTCCGTGGTAAGTGGCCATCTTCGACATTGCGCCAGCACCCTGTCACACAGCATGTTCTCCAGCTGATGGGCCGGAGTCACAGTTACACAGGCTGTCTTGCAGGGAAGAATGCCACTGTACCCTGTCAAACAAAAGTTATTTTATAAAAAAAAAAGACACGTTAATTTGCTTTAAGGCTCAATCTCCTTAGGCACAGATGTGAAAGTGAATTGGGATGGGCGTATAAAAAGTTCAGGAGAGCTCAGCTTTCTCTTAGAGCCATTCAGTGCGTGACCTAGTTACCTGAACCTTCCTGTCATGTGGTCTTCAGGGACCAGAATAAGAGTGGATGGAGAGCAAACTGAGACCGAGATAGCCCAGCACTGGAGGATGAGAGATAGGTTCCATGAATGGCTGGAACGCTGCATGTCCTTTTGATACCCCTGAACCTCTTTTTCCTTAGCTGTAAAATTGCAATAACCATTTGTCTTCCTAAGTACAACAGTCACTTGAACAAGCAGAGTCTGTGGAAGAGTGTTAGATGACCGACCCAAATACACAGAGGTCAGTTGGTCACTCTGAGCAGCTCTTCACTCTGTGGACTCAGGAGCGTGAGGTTAATGAGGACATGATGCACGGTTTGGGCAGCTCTTGCACTTGACGAGAAAGGCAGCTTGGTATGGTGAAACATGCCTGAAATCCTAGTGCCAGGGAGGCTATAAGCAGGAGGACTGTGAGATGGTGGCCAGCTTGGATTACAAAGAAAGGAAACAACAACAAAGAAATGTTACCACATAATGCCATTAGAATTATTTTTTATTTAGAAAAATGCTAAGGCTGTACGGACAGTGCAGAAAGAAGACCCTCCTGTTGTGAGGAAGGACAGAAACAGTGACTGTCCGCACAAAAGGCAAGACTTGGGCCTAACTTAGTTGTGGCCGAAGTGTCGAGGAATCTGCACCCAGGCAGCCCCGTTCACCCCTGCTCCTCCCGTCACCATAGTGTGGACGTGGGCACAGAATCCCCCTTTCCTTCTAAACCTGTCAGGTTACCAAACGTGGCATGACTCTGAATTCCTTTTCAGGAAGGGCCCACGTATACCCTGTGGGAGAATTTGATGGTGTGAATTCTGAGGATATTGTGACTGTCACGTAGGTGAAACAGAATGATCTCGACCCAGATCTCAGCACAGCTGCCCCTGTTCTCTTCTAGGTGTGGTCACTGTAAAAACCTGGCTCCTACCTGGGAGGAGCTCTCTAGAAAAGAATTCCCGGGCTTGGCAGAGGTCACTATCGCAGAAGTGGACTGCACGGCCGAGCGGAATGTCTGCAGCAAGTACTCGGTGGGTACCTCTCCCGGGGAGGCAAACTGAAGATTTGGATCAGCACCCCAGGGGACCTTCATTTGGCAGCATGGAATGAGTTCACTCTGTCCAGACCTCTCTAGAGAGTGGCTTGTATCTTGAGTTGTGCCATTTGAGAAATAAAGGACTCGCTGAAAGGCCAGCCTTCTCCTCTGCTGCAGAGAAGGTTCTGAGGCCTTGCTGGGTCTAGCTATACAGTACTGAGGTGCCAGATGTTGAGAGGTGTGCTGCTGCCATCATGGCCCTGCCTGGAGCCCTGTCCTAACCACCAGAGGGCTCAGCATTCAGTTATAAACAAGCATCCTGAAGGATGGGGCTAAAAGAAATCTGTACATCTAAACCACCCTAGGAAAAGGCCATGGCTAGAGAGTCAGTCTAACTGATGCGTTTGTTCTGAGCTCATCATATGATGGACATTATGGGCTATTATATTGGTTCTTGTGTGGTGATGATGGGCATGGAACCAGGGCCTCATACGTACCCCAGTCACACTGTACTGACATTAGTCACAGAATTCCCCCAGCCTTACCTATATGTGCTCATATATGTGTGAACTCCCAAAAGGTGATGTCAGAGGTTTGTCTTAGTCACCGTCTACCTTATCTTCCACTGAGCCTAGAACTGATTGGCTGGGCTGGCCAATCTCAACCCCTAGACTCCATTCCCACACTGGCACTACAGATGGGCACCCCGGGGTCTGGTTTCTATAGGGTGCTGGAGCTCCAAGTTCATGTCCTCAGACTTACGTGTGTGGCACTTGACTGACTGAGCCACCTCCCCTGCCACTCCATTTCCCAGGAACAATTTAGGTGTGATTTAAAGTACTCTCTTCTTCTTTTAAAGGTCCGAGGCTATCCCACGTTGCTGCTTTTCCGCGGAGGTGAAAAAGTGGGTGAGCACAATGGAGGCAGAGACCTTGACTCTTTACACAGCTTCGTCCTGCGCCAGGCAAAGGATGAACTCTAGAAGCCCTAGTTGACGTCTCATGACCCTGGCTTCATGCACCCAGTGCATAGGAGTGGCATCCGATGGAGAGCCGCCTGTCCACTGTACTGAGTCGTGTAGTGTCTCTGTGTGTGCCTCTTCAGCCCCCGCACACAACGGATTGTGATTGCCTCTCTCTGATCATAGCTCATGGTCCCTGGGCAAATATTCTCAGTGGCGATTCATCCTGTAACCTTCTCTTGACAAAATTAAATTGGCTTCCCTTGCTACTAAAATACTGTGAAGGAAAACCAAATTGCTGAACTCTGTTGGCTCCTGAGGGATGTGGGGAAATGCCTTATCCAAAAGCAGGTTTTTTTGAACTGCCTGAATTTTGGAAAGGTGGCCTGTGGCATGATGATGTCCCTCTGATCTGAAGGTCACAAATGACTTCATAATGTGGTGGTCCATAGTGTGGAGATGTTAGAACAGAACAAAAATCCACAGAGTTTTGAAGATACCTTTGTAGCCACTGTTGGGTTCCTGGTTCTGTTAGTGCTTCTCTAGTTGAGAGAGGTGAGCCATACTGAATGGTACTTCTGATGGATGTTCAAAGGCTCCTCTTGTCTGCTTTGCATAAGGTGGGAGGTGTAGATGTCTTCTGCGGAAAGTGAGGATATGGGAAGGCCACACAGTGGGTCCTCACCTTTCTATTTGCCTCCTGGGGTAAAAGCGCCTGATGGGCTTGCCCAGGCAGGCCCAGGGAGACTGCAGCCCCACTCGGGCTTCCTAGCAACAGCTCTGATTCACTTCCTAAGTCCTTTCAGCAGTTTGTTCTATGATGTCCACCTTCAAAGAGGCTGACCTTCTAATGTATGAGCAGTGGGGTTTGTTTGACCTCAAGACCAAAGACCGCAGTTGGCAGGGCTGCCCCAGCCCAAGGCTCGATGTCGCACTAGCTCCTTCTAATTCTTGCCGTCCTGGATATTAGACATTGCTGCACTCACCCTTGCAAAGATGCAGCAAACCTCGCGCTGTGCCTCTGTCTGTCTTCGCCATTGTGTGCTTATCCTCAGAAGCACTTTGTGCTCAGCCCTTCACCCACCTTCCATGAGCAGGTGAACTCAACACCTGGCACAGAACGTATGGTAAGGAGACTAGAAACAAGACATCTACTCCTGAGCAGCAAAGGCACCCCGCCAGCCCATTCCGGACATCTATTATTAATCATGTGTGGGTCACAGCTGTCCTGGAAAACCAGCTCTTGAGGCCCAGCTCACAGTGGCTTCAGCTTTGCATCATGAGTCTTGTATTAAAAGAAAACTCAAATGGTACAATTGGTTTATACTTTCTAAATAAATTTTTTTTTAAAGAAAAAAGTCTGGTCTTTGCTTAAATGTTACAGCAAAATGGATATAAAATAGACAATAAATTATAGTTTCTATTTACAAAAAAAAGTTGTAAGTACAGTTACAGATTGTAAATGTATTATTTAATCAGTTTAGTATGAAATTTGCTTTCCCAGTACATGATCGTGACAAAGACATCTAAAAAATATTCTAAGATTTAATCTGAGTCTTAATTTCTACAAGAGGAAATTGTGGTTTTGGTTCACAAATGGCATGCTCATCTCAACAAACCCATTCTTAGAGGCAGGGGCCCTTCCTCTGTGGGTTTCTGCTGTAGATTAGCCCTGAGCCATGGAATGCTACTGTAGGGAAAAGGTAAAGAACAGAGTTAGGAGAGAGCTGGTGTGTTGGAGCCAGTGTTCCTGATGTTAATATGCTTATCAAGCCAGTCTGCCTAAGAGGTGCAGAATCACTTTCTGCTGTTACATGGTTTAGATGGAGGCTATTGCAGATGCTAATGGCCCTACCACAAAGTATGGTCTGTCTACTTTGGGTTCTAGTAAAGAATTCAGAAACTAAGGGAGGAGGGAGGTGTAGAAATGCTATAGATTGTTTTGAACAAAATTAGTACATTTCACACCACCAAGAGTCAACAAAAAACATGTAACTGCATCAGCAGACAAAAGGCACCTCCACAAATCATGTTGATGGCCAGGATGCAGGTCTTGGGTGAGCTGGCCTTGCTGGGAAGGGAATGATAGAGCTCTCTCTTCCCCTCCAGTCTGTTATCTGCACAATCTCCCACTGATGAGTGCTACTGAACCAGCTGGTCTTTCAGCCAGGGATATTCAATATTCCTTCGAGGTTATTCTCTACTTACACCACAAACAGCTAGGTCTAAATGCTAAAATTAGTCTGGGTGGGACTGGAGGAAGTGAGCTCAGGCATGTTTCTGCAGTTCCCAGGCTGTACTGAAAGCATTACAACTTCCGACAGACGAGCAACTGCTCAGTTATGAACTGGGGAAGTCATCAGCAAGGTCTTCATAAAATCCCCCTTGGGCTAAGGCACCAGCAGGAGATGCTTCCAGGGAGTCATCATCCCACTTCACTGGGCTTCTTCATGTGTTTTAAGGCAGATTTAGTTAGGAATCCAAGGCAAAGTCACCCCCACAACTAGCTTTGACTTAATGGCATCCACAAGCTCTCACAACCATATTCCTGTATTTTTTCAAGATGACATTGGAGTTATCATCAAAGTAAAGAACCGAGATGGCGTTCAGTTTAGTTGGTGCACAGCATGGTTTGGGGACGTACTCAGGATTCATAAGGTGAACCTGTCCCAAAATAGAAACGGGAGAGGGCACTGTTAGAAATGACACCTGGTCTGGGTTTGATCCCACTTACAAGCCAAGTCAGGGCACTCACCAAGGTCTGTACAATGGCGTGGTTGGTGGCATTCATGTGTGCATTGAGTGGGAAGGAACACTCTCCATCACAGTAGTTGGCAGCATAGCCTTTGGGTGCAATGATCCAGTCCTTGAGATAAAGCAAAAGGAAGCCGTGAAAGATCACCAGGCACCCCTACATCATCTGCACTCTCAGTGGCCCTGAGAGAAGGCATTGATCATGGTGCACAGTGAGGAGGACATGCAGGGAGGTTTGGGAATTGCCCAAGTTCACATTCAAGTGAAGCTAAGGGATGAACCTGGTTGGTCTGACCCTGGAGCCTTCAGTCTTTCCAAGCTGCCATGAACCTGTTAGGTCTGGGATTGAGCTTGTGGCTGGCTTGATGGACAAATGCTTCTTGGCTTAGGATGGGGTTACATCCCAAAAAAGTACCAGTTGAAAATGCCCATGATACACCTGAAAAACTGAGCATCGTATCTTAGCACGGTGCACCTTGGGGCTGACTGGGCGCTGCAGCTTGCTACTGCCACATCATGTCCCGCGATGAGGAGACTCTAGCCCAGAAAGACTCAACTTCAAAACTGTATCTGGTGAACACATACTGCTCCTGCATCATCATACCGCTGGAAAATGGTCAGTTAAAACATTGTAGGTCAGGACCTATCATGTCTACTTAGACCCAAAGGGTCATCTGCAGGATCCCATTAAGTCCCTGTCTAAGTAATGCCACCTACATACAGAGCAACTATTTGCTCCCATTTCTCATATTCAGCTGGGCTTGGGGTGAACCAAACATGTTTGTCCATTGGGTGAGCCGATGTAGAGCTACTGAAGAAATCAATCATCAGCTTTTTTTGTAATCCTGTTTCAAAGTAAAAGTTGCTTAAATGTCCAAATACATACATATGCCTGGCGTTTTGAAAGAATGAGGAAAGAGGGGAGGCCATAAAGGGGGCAGAGCACTTCGTACACCAGACTGCCAGGTTTTCCTGCCTTACTCCAGCAGCCTGAGCAGTTGAGAGCTTGGATTCCAGAATCAACTCATCCCAGAAGCTGATGGTGGCAGCCTTCGGTGAGGTATGAACAAGGTACCCATCAAGGCCTGTCCCTATTCTGAGGACTCACCTGCCATCCCAGGTCCTGGAAGCTCACATAAAGCTCATGCTTTTTGCAGGCTGTTTTTAATTCACTGCTGTTGTAGTCTGTTGGAGGAGATAAAAGGATGTATTCATTAACTCGCTTTTCCTTCACTGAAAAACTTAGATGAGAACTTCCCTCTCATACATGCCAGGCACTGTGCGATGCTCAGGACAGCTGTGAACCAGGCCCCTGTTGGCACACAGCGTCCCCCAACAGTTCAGTTGAGTTCCCAGTTGTTTGCCTAAATTTAGAGCCACTGGAGAAACTAATCATTTGATTTTTTTTCTAATCT
>CABHPQ010149016.1:0-12284 GCA_902168405.1 Peromyscus aztecus | reverse complement strand
CCCCCCCCCCCTTAAATTCCTCGTTTCCCACTCCCCACCAGGGCTCACTCCCTGCGGGGCAGGCACACATCCCCAGTGTAACTTCCACAGAAATCAAACAACCTCCGTCTCCCAGCCTGCTCTGTCTCACTGGTCTGTTTGCTTCCAGATGTCAGCTGGGTGAAATATTTCTCCTAATCAATGTTTTAACCTTCTCGTTGGTATTTATTCAACTCTGTTGAATATATTGTATTATGCTGAGCTGCATGGATGGGAGAGTAAATCTGAATTTTCCCTCTGTTCTCTGGAGACATCACAATATTTCCTATTAGCTGGGGTTATTGCTTTGCTAGGGTACTAATGAGCAGTTTCTCTACTGGAAACTGCATTCCTTCCTTCCTCCTCCAGCCCCCAAAACAGACAGTTCTGAATTAGCATGGAAACTGGGCTTAATTTCTGGACACATCTCTCCTGTCTTTGAGTCTCTTGCTCCTCTGCCGGTAATTTGGTGTTTCCATCTGTCCATTTCCTCCGATCCTGCCTCTGATAATGTGATTAGCACCCCTACTCTGTGGCTTTTCATTTACTCTAAATTATTTTGGATCCCGTGTGCTGTATTTTCATTATTTAGATTCAAGCTATAATTAAGGAAGAGGCTGAATAAAGGAGCCCTGTTCCCCATTTCTCTCACCATGGTGTTGGTGAGACACACCATTTGGCATCTCCATATCTGGTTAGACACAGGGGCCATGGCTTTCACGGTGGCCCAGAGGAAGGAAACTTCAGGTGTAGTGTAGATGGGGGATGGCACTTGTTTACCCTGCTTTGTGCTTAGTGAAACTCTACAGATGTCGTGACTTTGAAGCAGTTCATCTATTTTTATTATCTGGCGTTTATTAAATGCCAACCATGTGCTCTATTAAACACAGTGGGGTTCCGTCTGGACTTAGTTTGAGTCCTCAAACAACTACAAACAACGTGGGTGGTGTACATTATCCCGGAGATTATTTTCCAAATAGTTTCTCTTAAATTTTTAAGATGAGATCAGGCCCATGGGGTGGATGGCTCTGAAACTGGGCACCAATGTAAAATAAAGCACCAAGGAAGAGAGCTAGGACAGAATGCCCCTGAACTTTTGACATAATGTTGATTTGACCCGTAGTTTTACCTCCAGTTTGCGGTTCGATTTTCCAGCTCTTTGGGTCTCACTTTGTTTTTCCGCGCCTCTAAGATGGTCTTGATCTTTTCATTTGGCACCATGGGAAGCTGGAGACATGGCTCAGTCTCAAGACAAGGGCCAGGAACCTTAAAGAGCCAGAGTTAAGGTTTTAGGTCACTTCAGCGGTACAGCTTGGTTTCATGTAGCCCTCTGTGTTCGGGTCCTGTGTGTGCACCGGGTTGGTAGCTGGTTGATGGAGTGGAACTGAGTTGCAAGCAGACCATTCTCATCTAGAGGCAGAAAATGCCACTTCAAGGCTCCCAATTAGTAAATTGGGGTAAAAGTGGGGTACTTCCCTACTGTGGCGATAGATGGGGGGCAAATATGGCAGTGTCTGTGAGAGCATTCCATAAACTGTGCAGTATGTTAAAAGTTAGATTGTCCTAATCAGGGTTACTTTCGCTGCGATGAAACACCATGACCAAAAGCAAGTTGGAGAGGAGAGAGTTTATTTGGCTTACACTTCCTCATTGTATCTACCACAGAAGGAAGTCAGAACAGGAACTCAAATTGGGCAGGAATCTGGAGGCAGGAGCTGATACAGAGGCCGTGGAGGGGTGCTGCTTACTGGCTTGCTCCTCATGGCTGGCTATCAATTGCTCATCCTGCTTTCTTATAGAACCCAGGACCACCAGCCCAGGGATGGCACCACCCACAATGGGCTGGGCCCTCCCCCATCCATTACTAATTAAGAAAATGTCCCACAGGCCTGCCTACTGCTCAGTTTTATGGAGGCATTTTCTTAATTGAGGTTCCCTCCTCTCGGATGACTTGAACATGTGTCAGGTTGACATAAAACTAGCCAGCACAGCGATGGAGCAGAGAGATGGATTTTGCGACTACACAGGGAGAGCTGAAAAGGCCGAACCTGAGAACTCCTGCTATCTCATCTGAACACATTCCTGCCTGAACCAAATAGACTCAGTGCTGGACACTGGATCCAGGGCCTGACACATGGCAAGCTCATGTTCTACCACTGGGTGACTCTGTCTTCTAGTCTGCTTTTATTATTATTTTATATTTTACCCCCTCATTACCCCCTCACTTGTTTCCTTCTTCCTGATCCATTTAGACTGTTTCTTCTCTCCTCAAAGGTCTCTTCTATTTTCATGTGTATGGCACGTGTGCATGTGTGTGTGTGCATGTTTGCCTATGTGAGTCTATGTGCACATGTGTGTGAAGGCCAAAGATTGATGTAGGATGCCTTTCTTCATTTCTCTTCTCTCTTATTGGTAGGGTCTCTCCCTGAATTTGGAGGTCAGCAATTTGATCTAGTCAGCTTGCTCCAGGGATCCTCTGTCTCTCTCTCACATGGAGTCGGGGATTACAGGCCGCCCACCACTGTATAAAGCAGCATTTACATTGGTGCTCAGGATCCCAACTCCAGGACTTCATCACTGATTGTGTCTCCTCAGTCTGTACACACACACACACACACACACACACACACACACACACACACACAGCTGGAGGGAAAAGAGGCACTACTTGTCTTTTGGAGTGTTAGCCCTGCTCCTACCGAGTGAGATACTGAGCAGTGGCTGAGGATGGGAATCAGTGGGTTCCAGCAAGACAGTGCTCCTGCTTATTTGTGTCACCTCAGGGTTCCACAGGTAAGCCAACTCAGGTTACAGGGATGCCTGTCCTTCCTTCGCACGGGTGTCCCCAGGATCCAGTATAGTGCTGGACACCTAGGAGACCCTCATTGTTCCCTGAATCAGTTGCAGGTTGGCTTCCCTATGCAATAAATATCCCTCCCTCCAACCATTTCTTCCTCCAACCACGCTATAAAACAAGTCTCACCTCACCCCTGGGTAATAATCTTGTCCTTATGGCTTGGGAGAGAGGAAGATTCCTGTTTTGACTATTAAATTTGTATAGGCATTTCTGCCTTGGGTAGCTATTTTTTTTCTCTTATTTTTTCAGGTCACCTTTCAGTTATCCTTTCCACGCCTAGTTTATAAAAAAAAAAAGATTTATTTTATTTTTAAATTATGTGTAAGTGTGTGTATGTGTGGGTATGTACACATGAATGCAGGTGCCTGCACAGGCTAGAAGAGGGCAGCAGATCTTCCCGGAACTGACTTCGTGGTGTTTGTGAAGAACTGCTTGATGAGATTCTGGGAATTGAACTTGGTCCTCTGCAAGAGCAGCAAGTGCTCTTAAGCTCTTAACAGCTGAACCATCTTTCCAGTCCCCAAGCCAAATATTTAAGACGACCATGCAGCGGGCTTAGTCAGCATTTGTGAAGCAGTGTGCCATCAGAAGTTGGAGGACAGCTGGGATTCATCCGTCTTTTTGTGTTATTGTTGTGTGCACTGAGCTTTACTCAAGAGCCTAATGCTCAGGATCTGGGGACCATTGTCCTTTTAGCAGGAGACTTAATCTGACTCAGGACAAAAGCAGTAGATAAGACGTGTTGAGATATCACGTTCATTTTTATCCCATCTTTTGTGTTAATTCCTCAGTGTGAATTCATGGGTGTAAGGTGTCCTTTTATTATTTATTCATTTGCTTATTTATTGTGTGTATGTACGTGTGTCTATACATCCCTGAAAAGGTCAGAGGTCAGTCCTGGGTATCTGCCTCCATCACTGTCTACCTTATTTTTCTGAAACAGATTCTCTCACTGAACTGATTTGGCTAGACCAGTTAGCCAACAAAAGCCCACGAATCTGGCCATCCCCACCTTTCCAGTACCAATTACAGCCCAATTTTATTTTTGGCACGGGTTCCAGGGATTTAACTTAGGCCCTCGTCCTTACAGGGCAAGCACTTTACTGGCTGAGCCACTCCCCAGTTCCGTAAAGTGTCAGTTTCAAAAAAACGAGCACTGGTCTTATTTTAGAACTGTCATCCTCTTTTGTGGACATGTGATCTGTCTCAACAAGGCCATTAATGCTATTTTCCCGGTAACACTTGAGTTTGTCAATACTATTGCTTTGGTCAATAGAGCACTTAGGTAATTATTGCGTCCTGCAGTATTGAGCATCTTCACTGTACTTAAGGAAAAGTACCCATGTATCTAAAAACAAGGTCCAAATACACAAGCGAGTTGCTGAGTGTTTGGGAGAAAAGAATGCTGGGAATCTAAGCCAGGGCCATAGAAAAGTGGTTTTTGTTTTTGTTTTGTTGTTGTTGTTTGTTTTTTTAACTTTTAACAAGAAGGGTGTATTCCCCAAATATTCATATTCCTTTTAGTCTTGGGCCAAGGAGAGACTGGGAATCCAAGAATTCAGAGATGGAAGATGCTTCATGCAACCTCCCGGTTTACTGGAATGCCCTGTTCCTCAGGCAGTCCTGGCAGATGGCCATCCATCTGCTTGTATACTCCCCATGCTGGGGAGGTCATTATCTTCCTAGGCAACTCATAAATTCTTTCTTATTTGAGCTAAAACCAGCCCCTCCATGGCTTTGATTTATTGGTCCTGGTTTGGAGCACGGTAGGGAAGATCTTAAATATTTGAATGCGGCTTTGGTCTTTTCCAAATTTAGGTAATTCAATTCTTTGAAAATTGAGTTTTTTTTTTTCTGGGGGTGGGGCTGGAATCTGAAAGAACAGGAGTGGGAATGAGTACATGCTTGACTCTTAACACTCAACGTGAAGCTCTTGCTGCGGGACCAGCTAGCTGGTGAAGAAACGAACTCTCAGGATCCCGAAGCTGGGCACTGCCCACTGCCTAAGAGCCCAGCGGTCCTTTCTTCCATTGGGATGAGTAGGAACCTGGCCTGGGTGACAAGGAGTCCTACTACCCTTTCCTTCTGCTGTTCTCAGTTCTTCAGGGTGTTGCACTAGATTATGTTTTCTAAAAGCAGAAAACACACCCACTTTTTCTTTCTGTCTTCTATAGTGCCTAACACCTTACCTGGCAGATAGAAGGTGCTCAGTGGAGCTGACCAAAAGGACTGACCAGCATTCTGTTGAAATACACAAACATGGAGAAAAATGTACACGTGAAATATAAGTAGATACATATATACAATACATGCACATGTACATATAAAAATACACATACAAATCCTTTTTTTGAGATAAAATCTCACGGTCTTGAACTTCTGATCCTCCCTCATCTACCACCAGAGTGTTGGGGTTACAGCAAGTGCCAGCAGCCCTGATTTATGCAGTCCTGGGGATCAAGTCCAGGGCTTGGCGTGTGTTAGACAGGCAGTCTACCAAGTGAGTTATATTCCCTAGCCCTGTATGCACACTTAAACACTACAAACCTTCAAATAACTTCACAACAGCCCTGTGTCACTTCCAGATGGTTCGCAGGAAGACTTAATGCTACCATTCCGACTGAACTGTACCCTGCATAAATTCAAGATGCCAACTCCCCGGGGAATAAAGGAACTGTCGTCTTATTTTTGACATCCTGGGACAGGTCATTGCGTGGAGATGACAGACCCTTTGCTCAATACTGGCTTCTGCTCGAGTGACAAGCTTGCTCCTGGGTAGTCCATGCTGCCCAGCTCGTCACCCTCTTACCCCCTGCTCTGATCAAGTGTGTTGTCTCTCCTCACTCTGGGGGATGGAGAAAGAAGACAACAGCAGGTCGGGGAGATGGAGCTTCTTCCATCCTTGTTCACATTTTACCCCATCTGAGCTAAGACCCCCGCCCTTTCTCACTGTGATTATTGCCCCGCTCACTTCAGGCAGTGGGCGCCCTTCCCGAGCCCAAAGCCAGACAGTCTGAGTCTTAGGCCAGCTCTGTCACTTCCTTCCTGGGTGGCAGAATTGCTAGCCTAATGGAACCAAATGAGAGGGAGAGTGCATCAGAAGAGGTTGCTGGGACCCCCTTGACGGTGGGGCTAGAGGATACTAGCACCCCTTCCCCAGACCAGCAGAGTTGTGGAGTAGACCTCCAGCCAGAGTGCAGACGGGGATTCTAAGTTTTTAACCCACAGCCCCTCAGCTAAAGCCCCTCAGCCACAACCGTTGAATTCCATAAATAACATTGCCCTTCCCGCCTCTTGCCCAGCCTTCCAGCCTGGATGATGACCATGTGTCGGGTGACTTTTCTTCGGTAGATGTGAACAAATGTCTATCCACTCCAGACAGACTGAAGAAATGATTCTACCCAAATCTAGCTTCGAGACCCAGTGAGTTTGTTAGGGTTACTTCCGTGGTGGTATCACCCCATGAGTGTTGACTCATAAAACTGCATCCCTGGAGCTTGGTGAACAACACGTAGCCGCAGTGGCCTATCAGAATCTCCTCTCCTCAGCAACTGCTGCAATAATCCAGGGCAGAGCGTGTGAAACGTACACATTTTGGGAGCTTCCTTTTAAGTGTTGTGCATTTCCTGAGCCTTTTACATTTTGCTTGTTTTCTGAGACTTTGCAAGGAAGTAACTACTAACACCACACACCCAAGTTAGCTGCACACGGAGCACAGCACAGCAAATACCTGAAGTTGGAATGGAGTGAAGCGTCATCTACATACCCTATGACCAACTGCGTGGGGCAATTTATGGATCTTTCCTGGCTCTGCTTTACTTCCGATCCTGGCAAAAGATTAATTTTTTTTAATTTTGTTTTATGAGACAGGGTTTCTCTGTGTAACAGCCCTGGCTGTCCTGGAACTCAATGTGTAGACCAGGCTGGCCTTGAACTCGGAGATCTGCCTGCCTCTACCTCTCAAGTGCTGGGATTAAAGGCATGCACCACCACCACCACCTGGCAAATTTTTAAAACCTTTAGAAAATACTGTTTTAAAAAGTTTTAATTATGTGTCTATGTGTGCAAGTGCAGGTGCCTGAGGAGGCCAGAGGGGCCAGATCCCCCTGGAACTGAAGTTATGGGCAGTTGTGAGCTGTTTGGTGTAAATGCTGGGAATTGAACTGGGGTCCTCTGGAAGAGGAGTATGCACTCTGAACTGCCTAGCAGCCCACGGGCTTTCTTGAAGAGCTAATGGCCATGACAGTTTCTTTTGCTGAGTAGGAAGTGAAAAGTGAGACCTGTACAGCAGGGTAAGTCAGGGCTTCACACTGGGGACCAGAGCCGGGCTGCAGAGCTGAGGCACTTGGACATCTCTCGAGGGCAGTTTGGATTTTTGTTTTAATTTTAGTGTGAGAAGCCATCTTTATGCCCAAACTAATGAAATGGAGATAAGAGGTGCTTGGGGGAGGGAGCTACATTCTAATACAGTGGTCAAGTGTGGGGAGAAGCCTCTTAACACTCCATGGAGCCTTTGCAGCCAGCTCAGCTGAGTGAGGTGGCCGCGTAAGGCTTGGGAACTACGTGTGTCCACCTTACATGCCACATGTATTTACTCTTTGCCAGTACATGTCCATCATGTCATTGGCCAAAGCTACTGTATATTCCAAAGCTTGAGTAAAAGCCAAAGACTATTTCTTCTTCTAACATCAATCAATTCTGTTTACAAACTAGTTTGTTAGATGTTATCTTTTACCATTGAACCATGTTTCCCTCCAACAGGTGGCAAGGACGCAGGATTCCTTTCAATCTGGAATTTGAGAGAGGGGTTCTGACAGGGTCAGTAGACTACACCACAGTATAATCTCAAGGTTCTTCAATGTGAACAACTTCCAGTCTGGATTCTGCAAAGACATCAAATGTAGCAAGCACCCATTGTGTTGTGGTTCATCTGACCCAGGGCCAGTCTAATATCCCAGAATTATGGTCCCCCCCCCCAAACTCTTATTCTGTAGAGCCTGTACTCTCTTTGTGAACTTGTGACAAACCGTCACAGGAACCTTGGGAAAAGAAACTGCAGCTACGTTGGATAATGGGAGCAGCCCCCAGCATGATTAGGAGTTTTCCTGGTGTGGCTGGCAGCCCAATCCCAAGCCCAAGGATTGAGGAGCAGAGAACAGGTTGTGCTGAGCAACTTTCCAGAGATGACTGACAATGAGAACTGGCAACAGGCAGTGGCCATCCATCACTGGATGACCCCAGGCCAAGGTGGCAGCTGCCGGAAACAGACATGAAGATCCTCAGTAGCAAGAAACAGAATCAAGACCCCAGGTGCAAACTGTCCTGTTGTGAGCTTCTGCCAGCCTAGACATGGCTTCCCTACAGCCTTTGTGGTGAGAAAGGGGTTGGAAACTCTTCAGGCTTGGCTTCCGCTCCATCCTGTCCACCAGACTTGGCAGCTATCCTCTGATTGGTCCCCATTCTATGCCTCATTTGCAAAGGCACAGTCAACCAATCACGATCCACCTTGGTCTCTGTAATTCAGGTGCATGGGATGTCCGTTGACAAATTTCTAGTGAGAGAGGAAAGGAGGAAACTTCTGCCCTTCAGATCCACTGGAGACAATCCACTTCAAGAATCCTGCTTTAGCCAGGTGGTGGTGGTGGTGGTGGCGGCGGCGGCGGCGGCGGCGGCGGCGGCGGCGCACGCCTTTAATCCCAGCACTCAGGAGGCAGAGGCAGACAGATCTCTATGAGTTCGAGGCCAGCCTGGTCTACAGAACGAGATCCACGACAGGCACTAAAACTACATGGAGAATGCTTGTCTCAAAATAAATAAATAAATAAATAAATAAATAAATAAATAAATAAATAAATAAATAATTCAGTTTCATGGCTGTAACTGAGGCAAAATACAAAGAGGGGAGAGGCTAAAATATAAATATGGGAGAACAAACTTACAGGCTATTAGAGCAGACACGAAACAAGTAAGTAAGCATAAACCCTAACAAGTACAAGAGAAAACCAGAGAAAAATGAGTTCTGCTGGGAAGGGATCAGATAGTGAGGTCGGAGAAGCTAAAAGATTGGAATGGTAAGAATGCACTTGCAGGGGTGGGGAGATGGCACCCACACACGTGCACACACGCTCTCTCACACACTCACCCCCACCCATGGACTTGTGTGTCTATGGGGAATTCCAGGCAGCGTCCTGTGTTATAAGGCTCAGGAGCACAAAACAAGGTGAGCAGAGGGGTTGTTTTGTTTAGGGACAGGGATTCATGTAGCACGGAACTTGTTTTCAAACCTGGCCATGGAGCCAAGAGTGACTTTGAACTGCTCTACTTAACAAGTGGGATTACAGGCGTGAGCCACCGTACCCCGTCTATGAAGTCCTGGGGATTGAGGCAAACACTACCAATTGAGCAGTATCCCCAGCTTCAAAGTGCCTTGGTACTGACGAAGCATGCAGTGGGAAGAGGTGGTAGCAGGGACCTTTGACCCATGCTAAGGCAGTTTGGACCCAGTTTACCTTATGGTAACATGGGGTCAGTGGAAGGAAAGGTGGCCCATGTTACCTACACCCCCTGGCAGTTGATTGAGGAAACACTGAAGGGGAGCCAGCGCCTCAGACCTGGAGTCGGTTGGAAATGGTTGGAAGAGAGAGTGGCAGGTGATGTATGGACAAGTCACGTGGTTGCTGGGGGTCTCGGATGGCCCCATTTTTGCAAGCCGGTTATCACCAACTTGTGTTGAGTCTTCACAGGTGCTTCTGGGATAGAGCCGGTAGGTGATGCAGAGCAAGCACTTCCTTTTATGGCTGTACCTGAGGCCAATACAAAGAGAGAAGGGCTAAAAATAAACACAGCAGAACAAACTTGTGCAGGCTCCAGCAACCAAAGAACTTGGATCCACCAGCTAATCATGATGGCCAGGTACACAGAGTCCTGTCTGTCTAGCCCAGCATGGGAGCTGGCTGTGAGTGATGCTTCAGGCAAGAGGGCCCTGTTTCCCATCTCCTCTGCTTTACCATTTAAGATGAGAGGCCTGCTCTTGTGCCCTGATCTCTCCCTACTTCTAGACGTTACCTTGTGCAGGGCTTGAATCTGGACACAAGTGACAATGCCTATGAGGAATATAGACGGAGTGTGAGTATTGAGTATCTCATCTCCTCAGCTAACCGTGGGGATAGGGGGAGTCAGGAGGGTGGGTAGAAAATAGCCAAGGTAAAGATAAAGGCAGGCTTCTCCAGCCCCTTCCTTCTAGGGGAAGACTTAAAGAAGATCCATCCTTGCAGGAAGTGAAGAGACTGAGGTTTTCACAAGGCAACTACTAAGGTTACCTCTAGCCACCAACAGTTGTGGAACTGTGCCAAAGACCCCCGCGCTCCCATCACGCCTTCCTTGGCTCATAAAATGAACTTCCAAGGCCAAAGAATATGAAGCAGCATTTCTCATACCTAGTATTTTCCTTTCCTGATTCTTAAGTGTCTATTGTGCTGATCTCGAGTTCTTCCAGTAGACCATGCATGTCACTTTGAAGTCACCAGATATCACCCAGTCGGCTTCCCTTGCTTTTAGAGAGGGAACTGGAAATCGTGGGAACGCGACGTGGCTTATCCTGGTCACGGGGATGCCCCTCACTGCGGCCATCCCAGGGCAGGTATTGCACATGCTACTGTCCTGTCACTCACGCAAACAAGTTCTAGCGTTCCAAGGCAGGGAAAGGCCCTGCATTGAAAGCTCCGTTCTTTAGAGTCCATTCACCTTAGGTTGGGCATGTCCCACAGGCTATCTTAAACTCATTCATAAGACCCGGTTAGGTTCTGCTGGGCAGTGGTGGCGCATGCCTTTAAATCCAGCACTTGGGAGGCAGAGGCAGTCAGATCTCTGTGAGTTCAAGGTTTGTCTGATCTACAGAGGAAGTTCCAGGACAGCCAAGGATGCACAGAGAAACCCTGTCTTGAGCAACCCTCTCTCCCCCCCCCCCAAAAAGAAGATGGGGTCAGGTTCACCTTGACATCTACCTTGCAAAGTTGATATGAAAGATTTTGGAAACGATACTTGCATGAGTGCTATAGTCTTGACATACAGTAAGTGTTAGATAATACTAGACTGAAGAAATGGAACCCTAGCCAACATGGGAAACTCCTGTCCAATATGGCGGCTCCCATGCCCAAAGAGCACTCATGCAGCCCAGTCTGGCAGCGAAGGAGGGAGAAGAGGATCTTGCAGCCACATTTCTCCCTGGCGGCAGGTAACTCAGGGCTGGCTCAGCCTTGCTGCCCTCTCAGCATAGGCAGTGCCAACAAATATCCTGCAGTCGGTGTATTGTCTTCTAAGCCCGGGAACTAACCAAGTATGTCTACAACAGTGGTTCTCAACCTGTGGATTGTGACCCTTTGGAGTTACAGGGGTCTCCTAAGACCATTGGAAGACACAGATTATTACTTTACAATTCGTAACAGCAGCAAAATTGCAGTTATGAAGCAGCAATGAAAATAATTTTATGGTTGGGGGGTCATCACTATATGAGGAGCTGTATTAAAAGGTCGCAGCATTAGGAAGGTTGAGAACCATTGCTCTAGAACAACCCCTTTACAGAGACTTTGGGGTGTGCCAGTGGTTGGGTGTGAGGGCAGAGGGTAGAAGATGGGAAGGTCACGGGGCTGATTTCTGGGTTTGCCCAAAGCTGAGACTCTGGGTTTGAAATGAGGAGCTAATAGATTTGAGAAAGTCACGTGTCCCTAGGCCTCCTGTCTCCTGTTCTCGTCTTTTCTAGCCGATTTTTGCAGGTAGCTGTGATGCAGTCAAATAAATGATTCCTGAACCTCATGCCAAGAAGTTTGGTTCCCTCTTGGTCCTGCTCCCCGCTCCCGGTGAAGGCTGGACCCTTCACCTCGGGTAGCCCAGATTTCCTTGTGTGTAGCATGAAGTGACAGCTCCTCCCAGGAGGTCTGTGTGCATAAACCGACGGTCTACCAAACATGAGCTGTTGCTCTTCGGCCTCCTAAAACGGTGTGGTCTACTTGGCTTTTCTTAAGCAAAGCCTCCCCAGCTCCGCGCCACCACCGAGGAGGCCACCTTCCCTACACTTCGTCCCTGGCTCTGGTCCCTAAAACGCCACCAGGAGTCGCCCTTTGCCCGCCGAAGAGGGCCAGACTAATAATTCCTCCGGGCCGGGGCGGGCTGCCCCTTGGCACAAGGCTGTGGAGTGTGCCCCAGCTCCCCCCTTGGGGTCAGTCCTCTGCAGCGCCCACCCGGAGCGCCCCATCTCCTCCCCGCCATCTCCTGCTCTGCCCGACCAGGGCGGCTACAAGTTTGGTCCGGGCTGCTCGGGTCCCCGCCGCTCCACCGCCCAGGTACCTAGGCCCCGGTCGCCAGCAAAAGCCCCCTCCAGCGAGCAGAGACGCAGGCGACCGCAGCCCCGAAG